>VDFB02101066.1:23758-81895 GCA_007258455.2 Sequoia sempervirens
TTCTAGAGATGATGGTTGTTTTTCTATAGAAATGATTGTTTAAATGCAAAGTGCTCACAATGTGGTGGCTTGTCAAAGTTTGTTCAATGCTTTCATGAGAGTTTCGAACATGAATTTGGAAAGAAGCTTGTTGAAAAAAAGAGATATGAGAGATAGTCAAATATATTTTGCAGTGGAGGTGGAGGTTCTAGATGTGAGTTAGTTTCAAAAGAATGTAGTGTTGCTGATTTTATTTCAGATTTTAAAGACAATATCTTCTACAAATATGCAAGGCATAGTCATAGGTCTCAGTGGTTGGATCAACAATTTAGATGTGTAAGGACTCTTTTCCGATTGGCACTATTATATCAGTGGTTGATTTTCAGAAAACTACACATTGCAACCACAAAATGAGGTGCAATCTAATTATTACAATTCCATTCAAATTGATATATTTGTCCACCTAACATTTAGACATGCACTTGATAGTAGGAGGAGGATCGAAAGATAATAAGAGAGTATCATTTTTATATGAGTGATGATAGATCTCACTCATCCGAGTATGTCCAACATTGTTTTGAGATTTTTTTTGAGTTCTTGTAGGAGCATGATATAGCAATGGGCCGACATCTCATTTGGTCAGATAACTACATAGGTCAATTCAAGAATGCTCGTATTTTTTATTAGTTGAGTAGAATGCATGTAGAGAGGGGTGTACCTCATATTTGGAGTTTTTTTGAAGCTAGGCATGGGAAATGGGAGCACGATGGAGCAGGTGCATGTGTAAAAAGGGCTCTAGTTAAGAAGCAATTGAAGATTTCAAGAGGAAAATCTAGTGATGCACATTCTATTATTGATTGGTGTAGTTCAGCATTGTCATAGGGAGGGACACTTGATTCAATAGTGCGCAGATGCTTTTGGTTGGTTGAGGAGGGTATAGTGGGAGGTAGATTGGATTGTCATACAATCAAATATTCTTCAAAGATCCATTCATTTCGAAGCTCAAATGCAAGCACATGGACCATTTGGACATGAGATTTGGCTTTTTTTTGTCAGAGTTGTATTCAGTGCGAGTGGGATCAATGCGAGTCAATTGAGTGGGTGGATACATGGGTTCCACAGTATCTAGCTCCATTATCTCAAACAATATCAATGATAAATGACATAATGGAAAGTTCAGTTGATTATGACTGACTTTCAGATCTACTATAGCCAGGACATGTTTTTACAGTTGTTGCACCATAGGGGAATGAAGAGAGATCAGACTATTGGTTGGCTCGATGTGTGCAAGTAAAGCATAAGCTAACACAATCGATGGAAGATGATGATGGGTTCATGTATCCTACAGGTTTAGTTGTGGTTGCAGGAACTTGGTTACAAACATATATGGTTAGAAAGAATGGCATACCTTCATTTAAAGACTATGAGAAACACAAAACCATTCTCATGTATTCACACCTTGTTATAGCAACAAATGTTAAGTTGTTCAAGCATCATGCCAGACCAAAGACAAAACAACTATGGACACTTAGTAATGTTGATCATGAAGCAATATTAGATACTCTTAAGCAAAGAGATGACCCTTCAGGCACACTTGAATAGCATTTTCAAGAATGGAAGGTAAAATTCTTAGGTTCATTATGGTTAAGTTCGTTATAATTTAATATAGATTTGTTATTCTAACCATCTTTTCTATTGTGACAATATAGATTTCTCATTTGAAAAATTGTGTGATATTTTTGGCACGATTGATCATGGACCTGCTGCTACAATAGCTAGCTTCAATCCTTTCAGAGAGGTATGCGAAAGATTACAGTAATATAGATTGGTTATTCTAAGAATTTTTTATAGTTTGCATTACCAATTCATCATCATTCAGGTTGTTTAGATTAATATAGAATTGTTAGTCTAACCATCTTTTCTATTGTGACAATATAGATTTCTCATTTGAAAAATTTTGTGATATTTTTGGCATGATTGATCATGGACCTGCTGCTACAATAGCCAGCTTCGATCCTTTCAGAGTGGTATGTGAAAGATTACAGTAATATAGATTGGTTATTCTAAGCATTTTTTATAGTTTGCATTACCAATTCATCATCATTCAAGTTATTTAGATTAATATAGATTTGTTAGTCTAACCATATTTTCTATTGTGACAATATAGATTTCTCATTTCACAAATTTTGTGATATTTTTGGCACGATTGATCATGGACCTGCTGCAACAATAGCCAGCTTTGATCCTTTCGGAGAGGTATGTGAAAGATTACAGTAATATAGATTGGTTATTCTAAGCATATTTTCTATTGTATGTAGTTTAACTGCTAGCTTGATGGTTTGTACAGGTGCTTGTCATTCCAGAACATGAACATACTACTCTTGTGGAAGACTATGCCCTTAATGCCTCCAATAGGAAAATTTTGTAAAATTTCAAATTTGAAATGTGAAACAATGTAAGAAGGCCATAACTGTGTATTGAGATAATTCTATAGTAACTTATTGTAATTAATCGAGCTACAACCAGAGGTTTTCTTCCTGGTTCTTTCCTACTGGTATGCTCATTTGAACCAAGTTTTGTAATATCTCCTATTTATATATAATAAATTACAGTGGCTTGCCACTTTTTCCAAAAAAAATTAAAAAATTTCATGTGAAGGTCATTTCCAATGTAATTGAGTCTTTGATCTAGCAAAGTGGAAACAAGGTATTTGGGTGTGCATAATGTTTAAGCTGATTGAGTAAGAGTTTTATGATGCATGAGCCAGGTGGCTTTAAACAACACAATTACAATTAAAGATGACGTTGTTATAACCTGCACAAGCTTGATCCAACCTTTTAGCACTTACAATTACAATTACAACACAATCTTGCTACCTTTTAGCACTTTCGACTCATAAGGGAAATCGTCGGTCCAATGTAGCTCAGAGTGATTCAGAGTATTTGGGTGAAAAAGAGGATCATACCTGGTGTAAATGTACCCATACGGATGTGTTGGAAGAGTCCGTTTGGTCATACGAGTTGTGGAATGAAAGTTGCACCACTTCGCAACTTTACACTGCTTGCATCTGGCAACTTTTCCCTCCACTGAAAAGTCATCACCACAGGAAAATGCCTCAAAGATAACAAAAACCAAGAGAGGTTTTTGTAGATGGTCCCAACACAATCCCATAGCCTTCAATGGAGAATCTGTATGCCTCATAGTCTCTGAGAAATATCCCTTCAAAAATTGTTGCCTTTTAGCACTTTGGACTCTTAAGGGAAACTAGTGGGCAACAGAGTTAACTTCTTCACAAACTTGGTTTGAAGTAATTTCATTCTTTTTTGTGCATTTGAGAGACATTTTGACTGGAGGTAGGTCTATGAGCCCTGTTCCATGATATTACAAAAAGGTATTGTGGACCTATATTAGGCTACCACTCTCAATATCATACAAATTGAACCCTGGCATCAATAGACTCTGTATATCAAGCTACCACAATTTTGTTGATGTTAGCAGCTTCGTCAATCTCTTCCATCTGTTCCAACACATGACAGAGCTTGGAAAAGAGAGAAGGAAGTCCGCTAGCAAAGAGGAGAGTAGAGTCCACTTCAAGAGTAAAACATGGCACTTTCTAAGACTAAGCCTGCCCAGCCATACAAAAGTGGCATACAATATAGCCAAGTCTGCTCCAAGGAAATAATCAATGGCTTGGTATAAAGAAAAGTTCGCTAGCAATACATAAAGGAAATTTCACCCTTGTTTCTTGGAACAAACACTCAGCAAAGCCCGCCCATGTTAAGAAAGGGATGTGTCAAACATGATTGAAGTCCGCCACATGTCTTGGGCATGAAACTTGACAAGGTCCGCGCTTACCAAAGAGTGACATGGCATAAAAGATGGAATCTTGCCAAATCCGCTTCAAGAGGATAATGAGTGTTCGTACTTAGAAGAATATGAACATGGAAAGTGAATGAGTGAAGTCCACTCAGCATGTTAAGTCTGAAATGGTAAGAGAAAAGAGGAAGCCTGCCAGCCTTAAAGTGAAATTGAGCTCGCCCCTCATTTTTAAAGGGTGGAGATAGTGTATAGAATTGTTGTGATAGACTATTTCTGATAATAAAAGCTCTTATGCATGATTTGATTTGAACCACTTTTATTGTCAAATAGTGTGCATGGTTGCATAACTTCTTCCACCATAGATTGGAGATAGATTAGAATTAGATTGCACTTGGAATAAAATTTTCTTTGAAAGCTTGTTAGATGAATGCAAGATTTGATAAGCATTGATTTATGGTGGAACTTTTTCTCATACTTTCTTTGAACGGATGATTTTCGTTCAATGCGTAAAGTTAGCCTGAGCTTACTCTGTGGATTCTTAACTTCTGTCTAGATAAATATTGTTCGATTGGAAGGTAGTTATTCATGATATGAAAACCATAAGCACATTTCCTTGAAGATTGCAATGGCTTTGGGTAGTTGGCGCGATTCCTGCGTGGCAAAACAAAGTTTGGTTTTATTTTACCAAGTCAATACCGTATCATGAATTCTTAGGAAGTAGATTAGAACGTCTGACCCCTTGTCTCCTTTTTCAGTTTGTTTGATTTGCAACCCAAATAAAAGAGCTTCATTGTCTAGACCTTCATTGTGAATTGAAAAAATCCAGCGTAAGTCCCCTTGTGATTACTAGCAAATCACAACGCCCATTGAGCTTACCACACGTCAAGACTTGACATAAGAAACCTTGGAATCTTGAAATGATCTTCTTGCAATCTTAGCATACGAGGTGGTTTTTAAAGAGAGGATAGGGTGTCTCTGGGATTTTTTATTCTGATGTACAAGTGTGTCATAAAACACGCATCAACAGGTTAAAGATAAGGATTTGACAATGCTTGCTGTCAATGGTTTTCCATTGTCTTGGGAGTCCTATATTCAAGGAATTAGTGCAAGGTCCAAACTCCCAATGTTCGATTGTTTGAGGGCCAATTGCATTCATTATGCATCAAGATTGATGGTTAGAGGTGTTGGCCAAAATTCTAGTAATGAAGAGATTCATGTTCTTGCCACCCAGCCTTTGAAGAAGAAAGGAAGAAGTGGAAAGAAGGGATTCTTCAAGAGGAATCGAGACAAAGGAAATGATGGTGCTCCCCCTTCCAAGAAGAAGCGAGACTTGTCCAAGATTCAATGCTTTAGGTGTGATAAGTTTGGTCACTTTTCCAAACATTGTTCAGATAGTCGTAAGCATCAAGCCTCCGTTGCAGATGTAGATGATGTTTCTCCACAGAAGAATGAATATTTGTTTTGCTCAGCATTGTCAAGCAATGTACCCACTGACACCAACATTGGCTGATCGACAATGGTTTTCTCAGAAAGAGGGAGTTGATTATGAAGAAACATTTGCTCCTGTTGCTCATTACACTTCTGTCAGAACTATCATTGCCCTTGCTACATCAAGAGGATGTAAGATTTATCAAATGGACGTGAAGACAACTTTTCTCAATGGCGTGATTGAGAAAGAAGTTTACGTCGAACAACCTGATGGTTTTGAGGTTCATGGGAAGGAGTCACATGTGTGTAAGCTGAAGAAGGCCTTGTATGGTCTTAAGCAGGCTCTCGTGCATGGTACGAAAGGATTGATCGGTACCTGTCTAGTTTGGGCTTCTTGAAGAATGATCTTGATTCAAATCTCTACTTCAAGGTAATCAATGGTGATGCATTAATATTGGTACTAATTCATGCTTCTAGGCTACATATATATATATTATTTTTACATGTTTTCTCCATTCTTCGGCCCCTACACCGCAATTAAATGGTTGCATAGTGTGTGGAATGAGGGGATAGTAGGCTTGTAATTGAAATCTTTTCATCTATCAGCATCTAGTTGTTACTTATGCAATGTGAAGTAATGCTTTGAGTTTGAAAGATGTGCAATGCAATGTAATCAATAATATGAATAAATTTTTAATTATTAGTTATGTAATGTGAAGTAATTGCATAACTGCTTAGGTTGACTTTGTAAAAACTATATTGTAATTGAAGTTTTTTCATCTATCAACATCTAGTTGTTACTTATGCAATGTGAAGTAATGCTTTGAGTTTGAAAGATGTGCGATGCAATGTAATCAGCAATATGAATAAACTACATAATATAACCATTCTTTTTATGCTATTTTACATCAAGATATTTAACCATTGCTCACTTGATTAAATTTTCAAAGAGTTTAAATATGCACATGAGGAGGAAATTAAATTTCGATTGTCAACTTATATATATCAAATTATCTAATAATTAAGTTTATGTCCATATACAAAAATGGCATCAACGCCAACTCAAACAAAATTTTACAATATGTGGCATATGCCATCTCGATATCTATTCAATATTTACATGCCAAAATGTCTATCTCATCCTAAACTACTAGTGGATCATCAAAATGAAGCCTCTTTGAAGCACTCATTGCCTCTGAAGGTAGTTGCACAAGAAAAATTCAAACCACAATTGAGATTAGTTATACTATATAATTTAAAATCAAATAATTAACATCAAAATCAATATACATTAAATTATAATTGAACTCTAAAATTGTAATCTTGAATACCTAAAATATTCGTCTCTTCAAAGGGTCAAGAGTCCTAGAATATGCCCCTCTCAAAGAAAAAACCATCTTTTGTAATTTCAATCTATATAGGTGAACAAAAACATAAAAGTGATCCAAGTTAGCATACAATTGTCAGTAATAGGAACATATAAATACCAAACACAAAATAAAATGAACACATACTTCTTTAGGTTGATCTTTTTCTTTATCTCCTTTATGTGTTTCGACACCTCCTCCTTGAGGTGCTTCAACACATACTCCTTCAAGTGTTCCAATATGTACTACTTCAAGCATTTTGGCACTTGTCAACAAGGACGTATAGCTCATAATTCCCTGCACATAAAAATGACAAGTACATATGAAACTACCAATCTATGTCGATGTATGTATAATCAATATAAGATCTTAAAATTCTTAATTCAATCAAATTTAAGTTCAATTACCTTCCCCTTATCCAACATTGCACTTCCATAATCTGGACAAGGCTATACCTTGCTCACACTAGGTATTTCCTACAGAGGAAAATAAGATAAACATATAAGTTATTATATAATTTCATTAATGACAATTCAAATGACAAGAAAGTATATAATAAATAAATGTAAATGAGTGAGTGCAAAAATATATACTGTGTGCATGTGGAGGCCAAATGAAATGGCCCTCAGGGTGCTATCTGTCACTTGTGGCAGCTCCTCCTTGGACATCAACTGTTAAATAGACCATGTAAATAAATATTAGTACATTATACTATCTCTTATTAATATTCATTTAAAAACAAATGCAAGTTATGAATTCACAACTTAAATTTTACCTGTCACTATTCCAATGTCCCCCTCTCTAGCAAGAGAGGACTCTGTACGGTGTGCTCCACTCCCCTGCGTCTGATCTATAATGTCCACATCATGGAAGTCATAATCGAAAGTGTCCAAGGGATGCTCGACAGGTTGTACAAGAGGACCCAAGAATATGGTGGCACATGGAGCAAGTATGTGGTACACAAATATGTGGACCTCACCAGGATGACGCAGCAACACTCAAGCCATCACCAACATCACCAGAATGTGGTTGAGCTACTACAAAAGCATGCGAAACCAAAAAGACCACTCAAAGAGTGAATAGCGTGGATAGTCTGTGTGGCCGCATCTTGCATAATATCTGGATGGTATACTGAAGGTGGCGGAGGAGGGGGAGGAGGGGGAACATATGGGCGGGGTATTACTCTAACTGCCCCTAGTCTATCCTAGGGCATACCTCCACCAACGCCCTAGAAGGGTTTAATGTCAAAGTAATTGACATGATGCCCTAACACAAACTCAGTATATAATTTTTTTATAAAGTAAAATGGTATATCACAATTGTTGTTTGGTGGTTTCAAAAAAACCATACACGAATGATCCCAAAAGTTTTCTACAATGTCTCTATGAGTGCACCATTTTATAGAAAGTTTTGGTTTATTAACATTAACTGGCAAACTAGTGCAGGGGTTAACAAATAAAGAGGCTATTTGGGCTTAGGTTATTCCAAGATCTTTCACATCATCATAGGACAATCCACATGTAGAATATTCTCTCATGTCTTCTCGCCATGAATGAAAGGCATTATGTTACGAGGAGAGGGTTTCTATGTTTTTAATTATATTCTTTGATTGTGTTTGACATCTCAAATAATCAAGGGACTCTCGTATAAACTTCAGAAATGCCCCTTAATTGTTGCAATTTTTCACAAATTAATTCTTCAGTTGATGGCTGTGGAGGTGGTGGAGCATTTGGCATTTGTGCATTTTCATTGTTAGTAGCCATAATGCCTGATTAAAGTTAAAAAAAATTAATCTAATTAAAATTAGACAATATAAATGAAAACATTATAAAAATACCCTAGTTTTTAAAAAAATCCAACAAAAACCCTAGTTTTTAACAAAAATCTATAAAATTCTCTAATTTGTAATCCAAATACATAAAAAACACTATTTTTAAATCAAAATCCATTACACACATTCAATTTTCATCAAAATCCATACTAAACTCAATTTTTTCATAAAAAATTTATCAAAAACCCTATTTTGAAAAAAATCTATAAAAAATTAACTAAAATTACACAAATCTAATTGAAAATTTGATTAGAGCAAAGAAAAACTAAGAATCTAACCTTTTGAAGATGGATTTGCATGAAATCGGATATCTGATTTGCGGAATGAATTTTTCACTATGCGTCTGTGGTTAAACAAATGTGAAATGAGTTTTAATCAGGCCTAAATGAAATATATATGTGTGTCGCAAATCGGATCTCTGATTCTAATCGGATATTTGATTTGGATCGGATATCCGATCCAAATCAAATATCCGATATGGAAATCTAGGTTTGGGCTTTGCTTTGGTAGTGTGTACCGACACCCAAGCCACATAAAGTCAACTCGGCATTTTTTTGTGTTTTTGAGTCGACGAAAAATGTAATTTTTTCTCCATTGCCACTTTTTGGCATAACATGATCCTGCACATACCCTGGTAAGCTATAACAGCTAGGTCCTTAGACCCTTGGTCCCAACCTTTGATTAGGTGGGGGCCAATTCATAGCCTCTATGAACTTTTAAAATGAAGATTAAAAAAATTAAATAGAATTGAACCATGTTTTGGATTATTCCATTGGCACTAATAGAGACTCATTCGTATGTGACTAGATCATCCCTGTCATGTATATAATTTCCTAAGTACTACTCACTAATATTATCTAACATCAACATTAGTTGTGCAATTAGACTTTGACCCCCCCTTTAGCCTATTAGAGGACTTCCCTTTCAAGCGACACAACTTGCATCCATAGTACATCTAATTTTTAACTTTCAAAGTCATCAAAAGGCTCTCTTTGATCATTATGTGGTGGTATAGATTTGGTTTCAATATTTTGGCATTTTTATTAAAATATGGTACCGTGAAGCCAAGCATTCCTTTGAAACACTTACTAGGTCATAACTTTTGCATACATTTTTTTTTTAATTTTGAATAAGCGATGGAGAAAATTTATAGCATAGTACTTAGTGGATTAGGTGTTTTTTTACTTGGAAGAGTATAGAGGGGATTTTACTTGTTTGGTAACTTGTATGAGCCTAAGATTCAACGTGTGATTACATGAGCATCAAGAAGAAATTGTGAGTAAAAAATTATGGGAGTGCATGTTGTTTATGATATCTACATGATGATACATTTTTATAATCATATTTGGTGCTTCTTGATCAATATAGGTTTACATGCTTTTTCAAAGTTTAGATTTTGATGGTGATAGGTAGATATGTTGTCTTTTATTTTGGAATACAGTTGATGCATGTATGAAACTTGGAGTCTTTGATGGTAAGATTTCAGTATAGCTACATTGAAGGTGGTGATTATGGTATCATGGATGTATATGTTCACTTGAGCATTGACATGACATGATTATGTATGTGGTTGATGGGTGGTTGTGTGGTTCAATGTTAGAAGGTTGTTCTTATCTCTTGGATTCTTGTTTGATTCCTTGAATATGGTTCTTAATTGTGGATTTATTTGCAAAATTAGTTCTACAGGTGATCGATTGTTTGAGTCTTGAGATTTATATTTTATCTTCTTGTTTATCTTAGTTGTAGGCTATTGATGTGATGGTAAGTTTACATGTTCCATTGATTGATGGTATATGACTTATGTAGTTATGTGGGTTGGTCATCCATTTGGTTTAGTAAGATTACTCAGATGTGAATTATTTATATTGTCGTGATTTCAATTAGTTGGACATGTCTATGGTAAGTTATGCATTGGTATGTTGTATTGGGATGAGAGGATGAATGATGAGAGTGTCTAGGTAGTCAATTATTGGGACTTATATCATGTTGTTTAGATCATAATTTTATGGATATCTTGGTTACACTATATGGTGGTGGTTGTGTCTTCTTGGCTTGGAGATCTTGTTCTACATTATTCTCTTGAGTTGTTGGTATTGTACTTGAGTGTGTGTGGACCATAGGTGATCTTCATTTAGGAGATAGTTATCATGATTTCATGGAGAGATTGATATCATGGCTCAATGGAAGCTTTAGTAGTGATGTGGATTCATCACTTGGTGATGGATGATATTTTGTAACTTGGTTTCTAGTCTCATGAAGGAGCTCTTGAATCCTCTAAATGCTATAGTGAGAGTTCATTGACATTTTTTAGTTTCATTTTCAAGAGATGGTTATCTTCATGTGATTAGAGATGTTGAAATCCTAGTTGGCCATAGAGGACCCTTGGATTCTTTGGTTAAGGTGTTAGGTTCATGAATTTTTGTTTTAATAACTGATACTTGGTTGAGAGGATGTTTTGATGTTATGTCATTTTGGACTCTTGATTGAAAATTAGATATTGGCATGATATAATTAGATCATGGTCTCATGATATAATCCTGATTCTATAGTTGGAGCTTTGATAGTGATTTGGATAGTTCTCTTTATATTAAGTATATCGGTCATGTTCTTCGGAGCTTCATGAGAGTGTTATGTTGTATTTAGAGCTTAAAAATGATTGATCAATTGAAGTTGCTCGTAGATACTTGGAGACTTGGATGAGGTATTTTTGAGATATTTACTATTTGGAGGTTTCAGAAAGAATCCCAAGGAGCCTTCCCTTGGATATGGGCATGAGTTCATGATGGACATATACAAGAGATTGTTCTTGGAGAGAGTCCTTGTGGATTGGTGTATCTAGAGGATCAAGCTCATTCGAAAGCTACAACAAGATTGCTCCTTACAGTTTCACCAAAAGGAAAAAGACATGCAAGAGCCAAGAGAACGTTGTGTTGAGATGAAAGCTTGAAAACTTCAAGAGTTGCAAATAATTTCTTCATACAACACTGTCATCTAGGAAAATTAGAATGAAAAAACCATAGATAGAATGATTTTGCTAACATAACCATAATTTGATATCATCATATTAGAACTAAGACATTTAATTTATCAAACTAAAAGAAAATTATCATATAATATGAAATTAAAAAAAAATATTCATTTTTCGACACAACTAGATAATAACTCATAATAATATAAATTCAAATATACTAAACTCAAAAATTATATTTTATGAAAGAAAATAAAACAAATTACAATCTATAAGTTTAGATATAACAAGACTCAATTCATATATACAATGTTTTCCCACCATGTTACATGCATGGAAGAGAAATTGTCCTTTTTGCTTTCTAAACTCTTAACCAACTCGTTACACATGATAGACTCACAAGGGATTTGATAGGGTGGCCTAGGAATTTTTCTACCTCCCAAGGATTCTAGAGGTTTGGGGTTTTTAACTACCCAGTTTCAGGGTTTGACTCTTTGTGCTAAGTGGATCATCTATTCCCTTCAGGGAAATGAAGCCTAGAAATTACTGATGTGAATTTGTGTCACTTTTGGTCATCCTCCTAGACATCCTACTTGGAAGGGGATTAGGTTTCAAACGCTTCTCAACATGAAACATTCAGCATAGATCTAAGGGACTTTTATGGTAAAAAGTATTTCAAGAGTATGGGTAGCCTTGGCTTCTTTGGAATGGTTTTGAATACCCTTATGGGATTTCCATTAAAATTAGAAAAATATCTATTGGTCCCCCATTTTACAAGCTCATGATCACCCTTTGGCAAAGCTACCTTGGGTTCATGCTTTAATATTTCACCAGATAGGAGTTAGAACTCATCAAGACCTTTTCTTTAGAGCTATCATGAATCTTCTATCATGGAATGAAGCTAAATCCAATTTTCACCATTCTAATCAAGATCATGGAACTTTTGATATAGTCACAAGGGCAATTTTGACTCATACGATTTACAAAAATAGTATCAATTCTTACAAACCCTGGTGAAAAGATTGGAAGTGGGGTCTAAATGCCACTTTTCAAAATTACAAACCAGGGCTTGGATATCTTTGGCTCTCTCCCCCACTTGCCCATGGTTCCCACTTCAAATCTATGGTAATATTTGTAGTCACCAATTTCTATTTAGCAACATAGATTCCACACCATTTGGTTAGCTATTCTAGAGCCTAAATTAGCTCACTTTGTATACTATATTTTTTCCAAGGCCTTCCCATTGGCTCCAAGTTATCCCATTTCGGATTTCTCAACCCCTATTTCCAATTTTATGTGTAGCTGGAGTCTTTCAAGCACCTATTTTGGTTTATTCCCAAAGCCCAAAATGTTTGGACCTAGATTCAAAATTTTGTCAAGCCCTTCAAACCATAATCTTTTTCATGGCACATGTTTCTTTTAGCGGATTATTCTTGCATCACTCACAAATTCAACAAGATTTGGCATAATTTTAGTGTGGATATTCTCTTTAGCATATGGAAAGATAGAAATTTAACTAGTTGTTCAATTTTTTTGTTGATTGTCATATTTTTTATACTAAATTTATGGTTTATTTCAATATTTTATTACAAATTCAAGTGCAAGCAACAAAGTTGCACTTGAGGTGGCTCATTTGCATGTGCTCCTTGACCACTGGTAGCCAAAGTTTCCTCATCTTCCTCTTCCTCCAAGGGACACTTGCCTTCTTGCGAGCACCATCATGGATGGAGCCTCTTTGCTCATGGTACTTGAAAAGCTTGCTCCTAGGCTTCTCCCCTAGTTGCAAGAAGGGATTGTACTTAGTGGGGTTGATCACAACCTACTCTTTCATGCTTTTCTTCTCTACCACCAATGTGCTATAAAAGAAGAAGAGATTTAGATAAAGATATAAAAAAAATTCGATGGGTGGGACCCTTTTGTAGACACCTTGGACCTCGCTAATTACAGAACAAACTAGAGGACTAGAATCCTTCTCCTCCCTCTTCTGCTATTGCTTTTCCATTTAGCGGCCTTCTATTTGCTTCTATGTTTTCATGTTGTAGATTGTAGCCCTGTGTGAACTCTAAGAATGTGACTTTCTCCACCCACATTTTTTTATTGAATATGTGTGATGTCATTTTATAAATGAAACACTTGTTAAAAAAAAAACCCTGAAACACCAACATAATGACATGATAAGATTTCATTCTCCAATACAAGTTAAAAAATATTTCCCTTCAAATAACCTTTTTATATAATTTAAAGCATGGATATATTATTAATATTAAAAATCTAGAAATAAAATTTTCGTGAATACAATACCTACTGCCTAGTCATGAAATCTAGATAGTTTTATCCAAGTGTTTTAACTAGTTCCACTTGGCAACACGTAGCACCTTATCCCTCAGATTATGTTCATACTCTTTCTTGATTTTTCTAGGATGTAATGCAAAAGATCCAGCCCAAGATTTAATATATATAGTTATACGCAACATAATAATTAGAAAACAAGGAAGTTCAAACAATGGAACTATTCACAGACATTTCAAGTTCTATGATGTTTTTTCTATTGGTAGGAGCTACCACAATGTTTCTTGTGGCAACAATTCTACTGAAACGCCATACAAATTATAGAACCCATCTCCCTCTAGGCCCCAGAGCTATTCCTGTAATTGGCCACTTTCATCTTCTCATAGATAAAACCATACCAATTCACCAAATTCTAAGTTCACTCTCAACACTCTATGGACCTATTATGCATCTAAAATTTGGTAGTTGCCCTGTTCTAGTGATAAGTTCTTCAACTTTAGCTAAATATTCTTTTACAGAAATGACAAGTCTTTTGCATCTCGCCCTTCTCTTGCACAAGGTCAGCATTTGGGTTACGATTATTGTCATGAGGCTAGACTAGTGCATGGATCGAATGCACATTTTCTCCTTTGAGAGTTCAACCTCACGCGAAACTGCTCAACTATACTCGCAACTCCCATGCGGACAAGCCCTTTCAAGTTCTCAGATTATGCCTCTTTTCTTGTGAGTCCTCCATCTTGAAGGAATCTAACTTCTACAAGTGCATCACGAAATTATGTACCTACGAGCTACTATGAGCTCTTCTTCTTGCATGGTCCGACTATGTCTGACTTTGTTCACTTTCCTGAATGATGGCTACAACCTATGCAGACTTGGTGATTCCACCGAGCTCTTCATCCTTTGTGTCTCCCTTAAGACAATTGATTACTAAACCTGACCACCTTGAACTCTAAGTTCACTCTTCACACAGACTAACTTCCTGAGCACTCCTGGATCCAATGACAAACTCACGATGAGTCCCTTTTAGCTCCTTTGAGGACTTGACTTCCCGCTTACTACATTTAGCCCAAGATCCTTGACTCACTTGGTCCAATGACTTCAAGGACTGGGCACCTTGATCTCGCTCGATACCTACTCAGCTGCTTCCCAAGTCTGGATTTGTTCCACCTTTCAAATAGTATCATGTTGCCTAATGCAACCTTTAAGATATATTGCACCAATGATACCAATCTGGATATTTTGAATCCCTTCCTTGTTGTCCCATTCCTGGGTGACCAACAACCTTGTTGGCATCCATCCTTTCTACAGTTGTGCACCATACGGATGAGTCTAGCCCTTGAGTTCCCCACTTGGTCCTACTGCGGAGGACTGGGATCTTCCCCAAGCTTACACCAACACTCGATAACACTCGTGGTGCCCATCTATGCCCTGCACGACATGGCCCAACTCTTCTTGTAGGGAGTACACCCTATGCGGCTCCTCAACTTTGCTCACCCAATGCTAAGAACTAGCCTTTTCTCTTGTGTCCCCAGGCTCATATGAGATTGCCTTCCTGAAACCCCCAACATAAGTTCCAGACTTACTCAACACTGCTGGAATCTTGGCCATCCCAGGCTTACTATTGTCGACTCGGATCCGTAGCTCGCCCAACCTTGCGTCTCACTTTACCTCGTCACTTGGGATGAGTTCCAACATCCAACTCTCTTCAGTAGCACACCTTAGAGCTATCTCATGCTCGCCCTATTACTAGCTTTCATAGGGTTTGGGACGTTGAGTTCACCACACAACCTCTCTCATCATGGCTAGGGTGGAATGAGATCTTTCCTCATTCCGAATAACCATAATGGACACCTGAGTCACTTGATTGACTCGAGGTGGGAACTACTTCTATTTCAGTCCTAGAAGGAAGAGCACGAGATACCCTTTCCATCTGGTATCTTGTCGTGAACTCTCGGTGCAACTTGACTACATCCCTATTGTGCTCCTTCTTTTGAATAACCATACCTCCCTATATAAGCTATTTGTATGAATCCCACACCATGGTAGGATGAAACCGAAGTCAAGCTAACACCCCCATTTCTAAAATTTCTCATGACAAACAACCCATAGGAACTTTCACTTTGTAGACTCTTTCTCTAGTCTAACTAACTCTTTCGTCATGGCTTGGCATGAACTTTGTAGAACTTTGTCTGACTAACTCTTGGATGAGTCCAAATTGCCTTGTAGAGTTGCACTACTCTAGCACAACCTACCTTAACTCGCCATGACTTGGCATGACTCGACACTCCTTCATGCTCCATGCTGCCTTCTACCCATGCTACCTTAAGTAACTCGGCCATCTTGTTAGAACCATGTTGCCCCAACTCGCCTCAGCACTTTTTGCATCACTAACACTAAACGCCTAGCTTCCAATGCAACTCGGCCAACTCACATAGACTACGGACTTGAATCACACCTCACTACTTAGAAAATTCCCAATGGTTCAGCATGTGGCTCCTTGACTTGGTATGCCTTGGGATGATTCCTAGACTCTATTTCCAATAGACTCCTTATGTCCAACTTGCACCACCACTACGAATTGCCTTGGCTCACTCATTGACGCACACACCATGCGTAACTTGCATCACCAAGGGTACAACCCTATTGCACCACACTCATACTGGGTCCAGTGCTCCTCGAGTGCATTGTTCACTTCAAGCCCCTTACATTCTCCCCCACTTAAAAATGAGTCATGTCCCTGACGCCGAACATACGGATGTGAGAACCATGCTTAATTGCTTCCTTGCGAAGACTTATGTACCTATCCCTGGGATCTCCAAACACTGAACTTAGACATCCTGTCTCATTCTTAAGTGAAGCTTGGTTGAGTGTTCCTGACACTACAACACCTTTGCAAGGTCTTGCTACCTTGAGTAACTCACTAAGCTACCACCTACTAAGAACATTTGCATCCATACTCGGATAACCTTTACTACTCGCCACTTCCAACAACCACTGAAAGCTCACTGCATCAACCCTGTTGTGCAGGTCTAGTACCTAGCCTCCGTCGACCAAAATACCACTGTTCTGACACTTTTTCTCGAATTCATGCCTTCGAATTTCGGCTTCATAGCTTCTATCTATCACGCCATGTTATTTGCCATGATGCCTCTTTAGTACAATAGCCTCCTCTGAGTAGTATAACCTTTCGAGCATGGCTTCGTGGCATGCCCTGCACCCACTCGACTGCTTGGAGTCTCTCGCATGCCATATTCAACCCAAGATTTAACTTCTATCTATTGATGCATGTCCTGTGTCTAGCGATCCTTCAGTACTCTATCATACTTTTTTCCACCAAACTTGGTGTACATCTACAAACTCTGGGATTCTTCCCTAGTGCTTGCCTCAACACCCTTGCTTTGCGTACTTCATCTACACTGAGTGCACCTTTCGCATCTACCTTGTTTCTTTTGGGTACCCATAATGTTGTCATGGAACACCTTTCGTTCCCATCATTTGACACCCTTATGCCCATCTTGTGCCCATTACACTACACCAAAAGCTCAACTAACCTCTGCTTTTGTGACCTAGATCAACTTTGAAGCCTTTATAAACTTTTGCATACTTAAATTTGTGACTCGATCTGCTTCCATTCTAAATCTTCTAGCCTAACTCGCCATCCTGTGACTCACTCAGCCTACTTCAATTGCAAAATCTTCCAACCTTTGACGCCACTCGATTTCACCTCGGATCCAATGTCCTGGACAATGGTCCTACACCCTGAACACTGCCTTGTGTAGGTTCCCCATCGATTTCACCTCAGATCTGACCTTGCTGTCAGGATCCTACACCCTATACTTTGAGACTTGGCTTAGGTACCCCTTTTCTCTACCATGAAACACCCACACACTGCTGCAACATCTACACCGTGTCTGGTTCCTTGCTGACTTATGCTAACTAAACATATTCGACAATGCTTGTGACATCTTGACCCAGCTTGTAGGTCATGTCGACTTCCTTTCCAACTCCTCACCATTGAGGATAACTTGCAACCACTTACTTGGTTGACTAATTGCACTTTTGTTTACGGATCATGCCTCTATTCAGCGTGCACATTGAGGTGTCTGACTTGAGGGATATGAGCCCAACTCACCCTGATGCACATCCTTTTGAATTGACTTTTCCAAGGTTCCAAACCTTGGTGCGACCTCTTCACTTAGGCCAACTTCTGCACTGACTCACTATGTCAACTTAGTACCCACGTCTCTGTGGTCATACCTAACTGAGCATGCAAGATTTCCTTCATACACTCCACTTTACCAACACACCAACCAAATCTCCTTTGTTTGTCTTCTGCAGGAGTTTTGCACAACTCTAGGGCATGAATCTGTCATTTCCCCCTCTCGTGCAATGAAAGAGGCCCCATATTCCTCCTTCAACATCTCAAAGGACCGAAGCCCATACAATGTCTAATAGATACACAGATGCCCAAACTTGATTCAAACCTATGTTGCACTAAAACTGAGCCACGAATTGCTTCTGAATCCTAATCCCTTCATTTAGATTGGCCTTGCACCTCTGTTGGATGCCACGCACTGCCTTGCCTCACAGTGACTAACTTTGGACCATGCCATGATGGCCCGCACAATCTGCTCACACACTTGACTGCACTACTGGAATGAGACCCATCTCGGTACTCCCTTGTCACTCCATAAGCAAACCTGCTCTTCAAAACCATGGTTGGTCCACGACTTCGACACCACTACTGGATGCACCCTAGCCTGACTCTTTCTTAGTCTCTGATGAAGCCGTTCCTTACTCAGCTCATACCTGGCTGACTTTTTCTGGCTCAAAGGGAGCGAACTTGCCTCATGCTCCGATAGTACCCAGACTCAACACACTTCCAATACCGACTCGAGACTTTAGAAGAGAGCAACTTAATTTGCTCTGATACCAACTGTCATGAGGCTAGACTAGTGCACGGATCAAATGCACATTTTCTCCTTTGAGATTTCAACCTTGTGTGGTACTGCTCAACTATACTCACGACTCCAATGCGGACAAGAACTTTCAAGTTCTTAGATTATGCCTCTTTGCTTGCGAGTCCTCCATCTTAAAGGCATCCGACTTCTACAAGTGCATCGCGGAATTATGCACCTACGAGCTACTACGAGCTCTTTTGCTTGCATGGTCTGACCATGTCTAAATTTTTTCACTTTCCTGAATGGTAGTTGCAACCTATGCAAACTTGGTGATTCCACTGAGCTCTGCATCCTTTGTGTCTCCCATAAAACAACTAATTAATAAACCCAACCACCTTGAAATTTGAGTTCGCTCTTCACACAGACTAACTTCCTAAGCATTCCTAGATCCAATGACAAACTCACGATGAGTCCCTTTTAGCTCCTTTGAGGACTTGACTTCCCCCTTACTGCATTGAGCCTGAGATCCTTGACTCACTCGGTCCAATGACTTCAAGGATTGTGCATCTTGATCTCACCCGATACCTACTCAACTGCTTCCCAAGTCTGGCTTGGTTCCACCTTTCAAATAGCATCCTGTTGCATCATGCAACCCTTAAGATATCTTGCACCAATGGTACCAATCTGGATATTCTAAATCCCTTCCTTATTGTCCCATTCCTAGGTGACCAACAACCTTGCTGCCATCCATCCTTGCTCTAGTTGTGCACCATACGGATGAGTTCAGCCCTTGAGTTCCCCACTTGGTCCTACTGCGAAGGACTAGGATCTTCCCCAAGCTTACACCAACAATCAATAACACTCATGGTTCCCATTTGTTCCTTGCACAACATGGCCCAACTCTTCTTGCATGGAGTGCACCCTGTGCGGCTCCTTGACTTTGCTCACCCAATGCTGAGAACTAGCCTTTGCTCTTGTGTCCCTATGCTCATATGAGATCACCTTCCTGAAACCGCAAACATAAGTTCTAGACTTACTTGACACTGCTGGAATCTTGGCCATCCACGGCTTATTGTTGCCGACTCAGATCCATAGCTCGCCCAACCTTGTGTGTCACTTTACCTTGTCACTTGGGATGAGCTCCAACATCCAACCCCCTTTAGTAGCACACCTTAGAGTTATCTCATGTTGGCCCTATTACTGGCTTTCATAGGGTTCGAGACGTTGAGTTCACCACACAACCTCTCTCATCATGGCTAGGGCGGAATGAGATCTTTCCTCATCCCTAATAAACATAATGGACACCTGAGTCACTTTATTGACTCGAGGCAGGAGCTACTTCTATTTCACTCCTGGAAGGAAGAGAACGAGATACCCTTTCCATTTGGTATCTTGTCGTGAACTCTCGGTGCAACTTGATTGCATCCCTATGGTGCTCCTTCTTTCGAATGACCATACCTCCCCATATAAGCTATTTCTATGAATCCCACACCACGATAGGATGACACCAGAGTTCGGGCTAACACCCCAATTTCTGACTTTTCTCATGACAAACAACCCATAGGAACTTTCACTTTGCATACTCTTTCTCTAGTCTAACTAACTCTTTCGTCATGGCTTGGCATGACCTTTGCAAACCTTTGTCTGACTAACTCTTCCAGGATGAGTCCAACTTTCCTTGTAGAGTTGCACCACTCTAGCACAACCTACCTTAACTTAACTTACCATGACTTGGCATGACTTGGCACTCCTTCATGCTCCATGCTGCCTTCTACCCATGCTACCTTAAGTAACTCGACCATCTTGTTAGAACCATGCTGCCCCAACTCGCCTCAACACTTTTTGCAACACTAACACTAAGCACCTAGCTTCCAATGCAACTCGGCTAACTCACATAGACTATAGACTTGGATCATGCCTCATGGCTTAGAAAATTCCCAACAGTTTCTCGTGTGGCTCCACGACTTGGTATGCCCTGGGACGAGTCCTAGAATCTATGTCTAATAGACTCCTTGTGTCCAACTTGCACCACCACTGTGACTTGCCTTGGCTCATGCATTGACACACGCAGTATGCCTAACTTGCATCACCAAGGGTACAACCCTGTTGCACCGCACTCGGACTGGGTCCAGTGCTCCTCGAGCGCACTGTTAACTTCCAGCCCCTTACAATTATTCTATGCTAGGTTGGGCTCCTTATGGCCCCTATTGGAGAAATGCTACAAAAATCTGTGTACTTGAGCTTCTTTCTTCCAAAAGAATCCAAGCTTTCGGAACCAAGAGAAGGCAAGAAATTTATGCAATAGTAAATTCTTTGTTTTAGCAGACACAATTGCAGAGCATTGTTAACATTAGAAGTGTTTTGTCTAGATTGACTTTCAAAATTCGAATGACTATGATTATAAATGAGAAGTACTTCAGAGAGGATTCATGGATTTCGGTAGATTTAATTACCCACCTGATCGAAGAATCCTTTATGCTTCATGGAGTAATTGATATTGTGGATTATATTTCCTGGATGAAGTGGTTTGATTTGCAAGGATATGAGAAGGCTATGAAGAAGGTACAAAATAAATTAAGCTTGTATCTCCAGAAAATTGTCGAGAAGCACACGGAGAAAGGATTTAAAGATGGGGGAGAGATGGAGGACCTTGCTGATGTGCTGATCTCATAGGCAGAGAAGAATGGTGAAGCAATTCCTGACAAAGATGCATTTATTAAAGCAACTACTATTGTAAGTGTTTTTACTTTGCCAGTTTTTGACATTTTTGGTTTACAACAACATTCTTAGGACAGCCTGGAGATTCAGTTATTTGATTTATATTAGGATGGCTCTAGGAAAATTCACTACCAACAATTCACCGTCAACAAATTCACCACCACCAATTCACATCATATTGTTGGCAATGAATTTTCCACGAGATGAATTTCTCACGACAATGAATTATTGAAGGTGAATTTATTGACAGTAAATTGTTGGTGGTGAAGTTTCCTGGATGCCATATTAAGACTCATAGAAACTGCCTCTAATGACATCTGATTAATTAGTTACCAACCTAATGAACATGACAGCCTAGTTGCAAGAATGTCACATGAAGCTTGTGTTTCATATTTCTTGCCTTCAAATATGGTCATTAACTGCTGATGTAGAACCCTGTACGTAACACCAATTATGTTTTGCATGGAAGATATAGAAGACAGTTAAAAGAAACCAGCCGGAAGAGAAAATAGATCAGCAGCAATAAAGAAGCAAGCCATAGAACCCAAAAGATACTTAAATAGGAGAGCAATCCCCAAAAATAACTCAACCGTTCATTGAAATATGAATCGGCCATTTTTAACTGTCACCGAATTCTTGAATGCTTATCCCATGTCTTTATGTGACTGTTTAAGTGTGTTTTCTGTTTAAATTTGAACAGTTTGAATATTCCCATGCAAATTTTTAATTATGGGAAAAGGATAATTTATAATCTTTGTCTATTTTAAAGAAGTAGTTATTGTTTAAGAGTTGAAAATAAGCTGTGAAAAGGAAGGGGGCTGGAAATAAGGAGCAGCTGCTTGTTAACAAAAATGTCACATGACTCCATAAATTTTTTTCTCAAATAATTCTTAAATAAATTAAGCAGCCACTACTAACCAAAATAAACTAAACAATGACATGAAAACCTGCCCTTCATTTTTTATTTATTTACTAGCCCTTTGTTTATTTACTAGCCCTTTGGCTTGCAAGATAATGTCAAGTATGATGTTGGAACCAGTAGCAATGTGAATGACTGATGAATATCTTCTAATGTGATAAATTTCATAAATACTTATACGTAAATACATTTCTTGAGCTAAAACCTCTGCAATCCTGTTTCTTACCATCATCAATATGCTTCATAGTAAGTATTGGTCTAAATAAAAGATGGGTAATATTAAGGGGAGGGATCATCTTACTGGAATTGTGTCCCAAATACTAACTTGCCAACTTTGCTATGAGATTTGCCAAATGGGTAATATTAAGCGGAGGTACAAACTGGTATAAGTGTAGCACAAAGCCCTCCGTTGGACCAAGGTATAAATGCCCCTATCCCTGCAAGAACCGTCTTGGATCAAGACATAAATGTCCTAAAGGCCTTTGAATTCTTCAAGCCATCCATCCAGTGTTAAGAAATGAGGCTCTGATACATCTTCAGTTGCCCTGGAGTGGGCATTGTCATTGTTATTGCAACATCCCCATGTAATGAGGAAGGCACAGGAGGAACTTGATTCTAAAGTTGGACGGAAGAGACTGGTGGAGGAGTCAGATATACCCCAGTTAACATACCTGCAAGCAATAGTGAAAGAGACTCTGCGTCTTTATCCACCAGGGCCTTTGCTGATTCCACACAAATCTATAGAGGCGTGCACAGTGGGAGGCCTTAGCCCACTCACTAAGTAACAGCTCAGGTGCATGAAGTGCAGCGGAAAATAAAAGAATGGAAACAGATAACAGATAAATAGATGGAGGTAAAGGCAGAGTAAAATCACATAAATTTTTTTAAAAAAATATCTCAATGGAATTTCTTTTTTAAGATTTTTTAAGTGGTTGATCATTCAAGATATGTATATAACAATATTGATGAAATTACCAGCCATACTTAACAATTAACTCTACAATCATATTAGGCTATAAGAGAGAAAATGCACAAACATTTTATTTGTTTATGTCATAGTTGAAAAACTCAGACTGGGCAATAACTCAACGAAAATTTTAAAAACTGGGGACTGTGGCAATAACTGGACAAATTTATCGAACATTTGATAATACATCATTTTTAAAAATATTCTTCAAAAGCACACATATATATTGAATTTGTAGAACATATTACTCCAATTCCTTAGTTTGTGCTTATCATAAATATTTTCCACTCAAAAAGGAACAAAAGATCTACATCTATTCAACTTTTTTGAGATTACTTATAACACTACACTAAACAAGTGCCACATAGTGGTTAGCACTTGCCTTCATAGTATTTTAGATTTAATAAAAATAAATTTAAGTTTTATTAATGTGAAAAAAATTAAATGTTAGTTTTGTTAATTATAGTATTAACATAATCATTTAAAAATGTTACATTAATGTTAATTTTTATTAAATTACATAAATAATATATTAATCATTATAATGTAAATTGTACAATAGTTGCATGCATTTAAATATTAGTATTAATAATTATTAATCTTATCTTAATTATATTATATAAAAAATAATTATATATTAAAATTTTAAATATTAGAAAGATATTATAAATATGAAACAAAATATAAATAAAATCAAAGGATAGTATAATATAATTAGAAGAAAAAAATGATAATTATTATATAAATATAAAATTTATCTAATTATTATGTTACGTATTAATATGTATAATATAATATATGGCGGGGTCCCTAGCTCAGTTGGCTGAGTAATTCCGTTGCGGCTCTGCTGGTCAAGAGTTCTAGTCTCCCCCGTCCCATGGTACCAGAGGGCGTGTCACGTTAGTAAAAAAAAAATGTCTAATATAATATAAATTTAAATAATAATTTTTTATTTTTTATATTAAATAAAATATAAATAAAATGAACTAACTATAATATAATTATAAGAAAGAATTAAATAATTATTATTTAAATATAAATTTTATATAATAGTTGTTTATTAGATAAGAAGGGAAGGGCACTAATCCCAAGGTTACAATAGCAAACAAAAAAAACTAGAGAGAGGTGGGAAACAACACCACCATTGAACCAAAAAATAGCATCAGTTTAGCACGTAGGCCAACATTTAAAATAGTAACCATTGTCCAACCAATACTAATAAAAAATAGTAAGTTATTACCAGTATACTTAGTTCTACGTAAGCCATTAATAAGATCGACAGAGTCCTAGGTGGTATTCCACTATAACATAGAGATCAAATAACAAGTGCCTAAGATGATAAAAAGGCAGGACAAAAACTTCATCAAAAACAACAAAGAGGCAACAACAAGCCATTAAGTGGCTTTCTTCAACAAGTCCCCATACTCTCCCATGAAAGCAATATATTCACACCTATCAGGTCCCTCTGTGTCATCCAACAACTTCAAGGTATCAGGTTTCCCCTATTTCTTTAATTTCCTAGTAATCTTTGTTTCCCCAAAAGCTGCGCCCAACATTGCCCTTCACATTAATCTATTAGTTACCTTCATGAGAGTAACTAATGCCTTCTCCATATCTTCGAACTGTACCTGCAAAAAGGTTAGCCTACTATTTAAAAAATCAATACTTAGCTCAGAATTTTTCTCCCCACCCTGAATCCCAACATCCTGTCCCAATTCACCAACATCTTGAACATTTTCAACCTCAAGCTTCTCCTCGGAAGGCTCAATTTGCTCCTCCTCTTCTTCTTTCTTATCCTCCTCTGAACCATCTTCCCCCATCTCATATGCAAAGTCTTCAAAGTCCATGTCCTCTGAGTCATCTTCCTCCTGGGCTTCGAATTTTTCATACCCCACTCACTGACATTTTATGTTTTCCTTTTTTATCTTTCGAAGCAACTTTTGCCAAGCGAGCCGAGTTGAATAAAATATGTATAATATAATTTATGTGAAATAAAAAAAAAATTATTAATTATTTTGTAATAATAACAATATATGGCTTTATTTTTTTTATTATTACACTATTATTATTTAATTTATCTTTAATTTATTATTTAATTTAATTTATCTTTCTTCTTCTATTTCATCATTGCATTCAATCTCATTTATATTATTTACACTAGAATAGGAAGAAGTTTTATTATCTTTTTATTTTTTCTTAAATAAAGAAACAAAATATTAATAATGATTACAGATCATATTATAAAGTGTGCAAGACGAATTTGAAAATAAACAAACAAAATCCAATCATCCTTTTAAATTGGTGTATCAATTAAAAAAAATGTTTTACTTTAATATATGTTGATGGTGGAATAAACCGTTGGATTTTAAACCAAAACGTTTTATGGAGAGGAGAGAGAGATAGACAACATCCAAATTACAGAGAATGAGTTTGAGATGATCCCATTTGGGGCAGGGAGAAGAGGATGTCCTGGTGCTTCTTTCGCAATGTGTTTGTTGCAGAGCTTTGATTGGTTTGTTCAGATGGAAGAGTCATTGACATGAATGAAGGGATTGGTTTGACAATGCCAAGGGCAGTGCCTTTGGAAGTTATGATCAAGCCTCGCCTTTCCCATCATCTATATCAGAAATAGCTCTGGCTTTAAACAGTTGAACTCCTCCTTTGCTTTCTTTAATATTTCCATTGCAGAATAAGCTTCATGTTAAGCACAAATAAGCAATCTGCTTCAGCTTAATGCCAAGGATTATTGAACATAGTGTTAATTTTTCTGGACAGACTCTGTAGAGGCTTTTTAAGCTGGTTTGAACGTATTATTTCCATGCAATGTCGCCAAATACGCGGAATATCATTATATCCACTGCTGGAACTGTTGGCTTTTGTTTCTAATATATCCACTATTTGTTTGTCCATGGACGTTGAGAGGTGTTCATAGTTTATAATTTTTTTTACATTTAATAATTATATTTATTTGTCATATGAACATATAAATTATAACCGTATTTAAAGAAGTATTTTATTATAATATATTATTTATTTTATTTTTATTTCAAAAATGATTTTAATTTTATATTTAATTTTTACTTTTATTTTTTGTTTTTATTAAATACTATTATAAATATTTGAATAATATTTTATTTTATTTTAGGTGTTTTATTTGCTGCATACATAATGGACAGATTTATTGTTTTATTTTATTTAGATTGTTTATATTGCGAACTATTTTATTTTTAGTCAATAGGCTACATATAGTGTGAGATTTGAGGCTGAAACAAGTCTAGGCTTACAAACCACTCTTGAATCATCCAAAAACAAGTTTTAGTTGTTTAATGGTAAACCAACTGTCATTTAATGGTAAAAGCCTCCAGAATATTAGGCGAAAGCCTCCAAAATCTCACTTTTCACATAAAATCTAAATAAATATTGATTTTCCAATTGGATAGGAACATTCTATTTCCATTGCAATGATTTTTGTCAATTTGATGGAAACTTTCTTTTTTTCATTTGCATTGCTTTGCATTTTAAATTTGTATGAAAATATTTCAAAATTAGATCATACTGAAATTCTTTAAGGAAAAAATCTAAATTTGTCTAAGTGTATTGTATTCCATTATTTAGCACTTATTATGAATTGTTTAATCCAACCACAGACAACTAGAATTTGCAGCACATGGCATCCATACATACCCATGCACAAACACATACTCTCTAACATATTAACATACATATAGTTTTCTACTGGTGTAATCCTTGAACCTCCTTTAGATGCAAGTGCTAGTATTTACACTAATTATGTTTTTAGTTGATAGGCTACATATAGTGTGAGATTTAAGCCTAAAACAAGTCTCATGCCTGCAAACAACTATTGAGTCATTGAAAAACAACTTCCAGATGTCATTTAATGGTTATTGAGTCATCAGAAAATGAATTTTAGTTGTCATTTAATTGTAAATCAACTACCTTTTATTAGTAAAAGCCTCCAAAACATCAAGTGAAAGCCTCCAAAATCTCACTTATCACATAAAGACAAATAATAATTCGTTTGTCAATTGGATGGAAAATTTTATTTCCATTTGCAAATTGCAAGAAGAAGATAAAGACGAGTTTCTTTTGCCAGTATCAAAATTGTTAGAAGATGATTGAGGTTCATTTAATTTCACACCTACCTTTATGGTTGAATACAAAATCACAACAACAACATCCAAAAAAGGAAAAGAAGCAGCCAAGATATCAAGACAATCTATAGTGGAGTCATCAAAAGCATTTGAATCCACAACTTCTAGTAAAGAAGAAGATACAATTTACACATCCACCTATGATGAGATAGATCACGAGAAACCTCCATCTGTTAAAGAAACAAAAGCTCTTTATGGAAAATTATATCATCTATTGAAACGATTTGGTTATAGTGGAAAAGGATGTGGAGTGAAAGAGAAAGGTACTAGAGTTCCCATAGTGATTTGATACGGAAGGGATCTATGACAAACATTGGTAAAGTGAATGTGCATAAAGGTGAAAAAATCCTTAAATGCATTAAGCTTAACTAAAAAGACATTAAATAATAGAGCAAAAGGAACAATAAAGAGAGAAAATTATAACACATAACAAAGAGAGAGAAGAGGACACAAGATTGATTACAAAGTTCATCCGAGTGGACTACGTCTTCGGGTCTATCTCAACTGAGTGACCAATCTATTAACAATGCCCTGGATGCTTTAGTACAAATTCTAAGAAGAAGAGCTTTCAACATGCAACAGAAAGTTGTAACAAAAATCTGATCTCCATTGCCTCCCAAAGACTCACAAAGGCCTATAAAGGCTTATAGACAAAGCAGAATTACAACATAAAAATTTGCAACAGAAAAGTCTACACAACTCTCTCATAATCTTCTTAGAATAACTTTGCATTGAATGGCTTTAAACTCTTCTTCAAGAAAATCCTCCTCATAGTCTTCAGTTCCTCTCTCTCCCCACTTGGATTCTTGAGAATTCACCCCAAGAATGGGATCCTGTGAAGGAGATAAATCTCCAAGTGAAGTGATGATGAATGCCTCCTAACACTCCCCTTTTTATACAAATTTATTTGCTAATGTGGGCTAAAACCATATTATTTTGCAAATATACCCATATCTCCTAATTACATAGCCAAGTTGTTAAAAATCCTCCCATTTTAAAAAATAATTAACAAACCCCCTAAAATTCTTTTGAAATTTGTTTGAGCCCTTTATTTATCACTCTTGGGCTTTGGTTGTTTAGGAGATTTGTTTGTTTTTATTTTAAATCCTAACTAATTAATAACCATTTAGAGGTTATTTAGTTATAGACTTCAGGCTTACAAGTGTTTAAATAAAACACCGCCCTTATATATTGCAAACTCCATCGGCAGTGTAACAGCGTGAAGTCATTTTGGGGCCAAGGTGGTCAGAGGATCAACCCCTGACCCATTATTTTTAAAACTGATTTTCTAGTTTTAAAACATTAAAACCAACTGTCACCCATGTATAGTTGAGCACCCGATGCGGGGGTGTAACGATAGGGCATCTGAATGGTAGGGAGGAGGTTACGGGGTCGAGCCCCTCCAATCACATATTTGATAAACAAACTCAAATAGCTTGCAAAGGAGAGAGATGAGTGGCCACGTGGCTCCCAACTGATGTGCCACATGGCACAATCTAATTCACTTGTGTTGTCCAGTCGGCCCACATTAGATTCAAACTCATTGCTAGTGATAAGTCCACCTCATCTATCATATCAAATTTTGTACTCACACATGTCCACACTAATGGCCGCCATGTCATTAGTCATACTACTTACATGATCATATAGACACCACGTGTCAACCATCGATTGGTCCATGTCAGTGTATGGTTTGTTGAGTTAGCAAATTAACATCATCATCATACCATTCAATCAACATGGTCAGCTTGGAACTTTGACTGGTCAATTCTCCATCATACGAGCTTTATTTTCGATGAAATGAATGTCATTGGGATCATCTCGTCGAGTTCTTCGTCTTGATGCCAATTTTTCTAAATTTTGAGATGATCATTTTTTTTGCCTTCTGATAGGCTCCTAGTTCATGTTTGACCCCAAATTTGGCCGGCTGTAACTTGGGCATATAGAATCCTTTTGAGCCCATTCAAGTTGTGTTGGATTCGAGACTCCAAACTCTTTCTAATGATGCCAAATTCCTAAGCATTGGAGACAACTAATTTTTCAAGGTTCATAGATCCTCCTGGATCACATAGAGCCTAATATACAAGAGACAACAAGAGGTCTTGGATATTTCTCTTCAAAGATAATGAAAGCAACAAAAAGGCCTTCACTTAATATCAATTTTGTCATGCAAGATTCTTCTAAACCCTCAAATTGATGCATCCTAAATTAATAGATACCACAAGTAATGACATGCCAATGGATAACTTTCAAAATGATGATTCTTTAGCATAATTTTTGGGAGTTTATGGTGTTTACCAAATTACCATCACAATAAAAGATTCACCTATTATTTAAATACTAAGGGATACTTTGGAGAAGAAATCAAATCAAGTGATACTAAACAAGACAAAAATCAATAATTTCTTGAGGTTCTAGGTGAAAGTGCATTACTTGTGGGAGATTCTATAAACATAAAAATGGATACATCTAATGAAGGCAAGGTGATTCAAATAGGAAAGTTCCTTGATGATGATGAACAAGAAGATCATGCAATGTTATTACATGACTTTCTTGAGATTTTTTCTTGGACTTATTCAAATATGTCAATTAATGATCCTAAGATAGTTACACACAACATTATCCTTGAAAATTATGCTAAACCAATAAAACAAAAGATATACAAGATAAATCCTAAGATATTTTTATCAGTTAAGGTTAAAATTGAAAAGCTCTTAGATGCGGGCTTCATACGCCCTATTGATTATTCACATTGGATATCCAGCATTGTAGCAATGGAAAAACTTGATAATCATATTGGGATGTGTACGGATTTTCATTATTTTAACAAAGCATCTTTAAAAGATGATTTTACCCTTCCTAATATTGACATGATAGTGGATTTAATCACAGGAAATGCCTTATTATCATTCATGGATCATTTTTTAGGATATATTCAAATCTCTATTAACCCCTAAGATCAATATAAGATAACTTTTACTACACCTTGGGGAACATTTTGTCAACTTGTTATGCCTTTTGGATTGAAAAATGCTAGAGAAACATATCAAAGAGCTATGACATGTTAATATTTCATGATTCAATACATAATATCTTGGAAGACTATGTTGATGATATTTTGAAAAAATCTATAACTCATCAAGACCAAGTTAAAATCCATTGGAAAATATTTAAAAGAATTTGTAAGTATAATATGAGGTTAAATCCAAAGAAATATGTTTTTGGTGTGGATAGTAGAAATTTTTTGGGTTTTATAGTGTAGAGGCATTGAGGTGGAAACAAAAAAGATTGACGTGATAATAAATTTGGCACCTCTTAGGAACATTTCTCAATTGCATAGCTTACAAGGCAAGATTCAAGCTATCTATCGAATTATTGCATCTTTGGTGGATCAGACTCTTACTTTTACCCAATCCTTAAGAAGGAATTGGAATTTAGATGGAATGAGGATTATCAAAAATATTTTGAAAGTTTGAAACAATATCTAGCTAATTCTCTCATCTTGCAACCCGTTGTCTAAGGAAAATGCTTCATCCTTTACATATCAACATCAACCCATGCTTTGGCTACATTATTAGCCCAACAAGATGAGAATGGAAAATAACATCATGTTTAGTACATTAGTCAAACATTGATTGACTATGAAACTCAATTTATAACAATAGAAAAATAATTTTTGGATCTTGTGTTTGCTACTAAAAAATTGAGATTATTTATTAAACGTAGAAGTGAATGTTGTTACGAAATTTGATCCTCTAAAACACATTTTTGCTAAAATAGACTTATCAAGACATCTAGCTAAATGGGCTATGTTGTTAAATGAATTTGACCTTAAATTTGTGCAACAAAAAAGGAATTAAACGTCAAGCATTGACCAACCATTTTTCTAACGTGCCTTCACCATTAGCATTACCCAATCATGACTCATTCACTAGTGATAATGTGTTGAAAATAAATGACAATGAAACATGGGAGCTATATTTTGATGGTTCTTAGTGTCAAATTGGCACTAGAGTAGGGGTTATATTAATTCCACCTTAAGGAAAGCCAATTCCCTTATCCTACTATCTAGTCTTTCTATGTACAAACAACACTACAAAATATGAGGCTATTATTGTCATAATATGTGCAAACTTATCCTTTGGTGTTCAACACATTCATATTTTTGATGATTCCCAATTAGTCATTACGTAGATTTATGGGTCTTATCAAGCAAATCATAACAATTTATCCCAATTTAAAAATCTCACAATGACATTTCTAGAACATTTTGAATCTTACACCATTGGCAATGTTCTATGTGTGTGCAGTGGTTTTAATCTACTTAAAATGCAAGAAATCAAGAAAGAGACTAAAACAAACAAAACACTCAAGACTGAGATTAAGATGAAATTCAAACTTAAAATGACAATAAAACCAATTTTACCTTGTTTGAGCTTGATGAAGTTGTTTTCCCTCATTGATAGCTTGATGTGTGTGCTCCTAGAATGATTTCAGCAGTATAACAGCTTGATTTTCCTTGATTTGGATGCGAGGATGGTGGATTTGGCTATGGATGAAAGATGGTAGTGTGTGCCTGAGAGATTGAGATAATGGATGCTTGAGAATGGTTAGGGTTTCAAAAATGGCTAAGTATTAGTCATTTAGCCAAGGGAGATGGAATGGACAGTGGAGATTGAAAGGGGGAGCAAGATCAAGGGTTGAGATCAAAGAGTTGACCAAAAGAATTAAAAATTCCTTTGTAATGTGCATGGGAATGATAAAAGGAATTTAATATTCCTTAGGAAAGAGAAAAGGAATTTAATATTCCTTGGGAGATGAGAGAGGAATTAAAAATTCCTCAAAAAGGACCTTGGGAAGACAAAAAGGAATTGAAAATTCCTTGAGGGATGGGGAGAGTTGGCTAAAGAGTTAATTAGACTAGTGGATCAATGATTAGAAGAAAGTTAGGTGGCTAATGAGGATTAAGAGCCAACTTACAAAATTTAAACGATGTGACACATCCTAATCATGGATTAGGAATGTGCACATCCCTAATGATGAGATTATGAGGTGTACTAGGATTAAGAAAAAGTGATAGAGGATGTGGCATGTGAGGATTGTGGAAAAGGGGAATAAAAGATAAGGTATTTAATTATTTAACTAAATACCTTGGGGATTTAGAGGAATTTAGGGGTATTAATTAAATAATAGCAATATTACTTAATTAATGCAGATAAGAGGATATTTAGATGAAAAAGGATAATTTTGACCAAACTCAAGTGGCCAAATTTAGGTGTCTACACTATGAAAGGATAATCAACATGCAAATGTAATGGTAAGTGCTTCTTCATTTATCTCTCTTGATGATCCTTCCATGGATTTCACATTTATTGTTTACACTCTCACAAAACTGTCAATAGATAAAATTGTGAAAGAGTCAATATTGAAGTTTCTAGTTAATGATACACACCAATATTTAATTATTTAAAAGAAGGTACCTTTCCTGAACCAACTACTAAAAAAATTAGAACCTGTATTTGGAAACTTGCAACTAGATATATAATCCTAGCATATGTCTTATATAGATGATCCTTCAATGGTATTTTACTTATATTCCTTAAACAATATGAAATTCCTATAGCCCTTGAGGAAGCTCATGTGGGTGTTTGTGGGGGGAATTTTGGGGAAAGATCGCTAGTTCAAAAATTAATTTGCATAGGATACTATTGGTGAAATATGGAAAAATATTGTTTTAATCATGTTAAAAATGTCATAAATCTCAAGAAAATAATAATTTTTTTCACACTCCTTTCGAAGTTTGTACCCAAGTTCCTATCTGGCCATTTTTAGCATGGAGTTTGGATCTCATTGGAAAGATTTCCCCTCCTTCCTTTGGACACACACTTATAATTATGGCCAAAAATTATTTCACGAAATGGGTAGAGGAAATCCCTCTTCATTCCATGACTACTAACATAATCTTTCTTTTCATCCTGGAAAACATTATTGTTCAATTTAGTCTTCCTTCTATGTTAGTTTTAGATAACAACACACCATTCAAAAAAAAAAGTGAAGAAATTTTTGGAAACATTTCACGTTCAACATCACTTTTCAACACCTTATTACACATAATCCAATGGTCAAAAATTGGAAGCAACAAACAAAACACTTGAGAGAATTTTGCAAAAAATGGTAAATAAACATAACAAGAATTAACACACCTAGCTATCTTATGCATTGTGGGCTTATTGCATGAGTATTCAAACATCCACATGAAATACATCCTATAATCTTGTTTAAGGTGCTAATGCAATAGTTCCTTTAGAGTTGGAAATTCCCTCTTTAAGAATCTCTTTCAAGGGCATTATTGACAATCACACATATAAAGGAAAACGGTTAGAACAACTTGAAATGCTCAATGAACAATGTATAAATGCTCTCAAACGTCTCCAATATTATTCCAAAAGAATGCAATCTAGTTACAATGATAATTTTATTTCTCATTCATTTAACAAAGGGGGTTTCTAGTATTAGATGAAAATCAACACAATGCTAATGCCAGTCTAGAAGAAAAAAAAGTTTAGCCAAAATTGGTTAGGCCCTTATATCATTGAAGAAATTTATGGGTTTGGAGCATATACACTAAAATAAATGGATGGTACACCTCTCAAAGAACCTATCAATGCTACACATCTACACAAGTATTACACTTAACAATATTTTGAATAGTATGTATGATGAATCATGTTGTTAGATTAGGTAGATGGTTTTCCATTTAATCTATCATTGCTTCGTTCTTGACAAATATTTTGGTGTGTCTTGAATTATGTAAGAGTATTTTTTCATTTGCTTGAATTATTACTTCTTTTAAATTCTATTTAATCATATGTGTGTGGTATTAAATTAGATTTCATGCATTTAATTTCTAAATTGGATCATTAGGGCATCTATTTTAATATGTCACACTTAATAAAATGTTGTATCTAAGTAAACCATAATGTTTAATTAGGTCACATAAATTAGATCATCGAAACATTTATTAAATAATCTTAACAAGATTATTTAATAGATCACATTGACATCTAATTAAAATAAGAAATCATACAAATAAAACATGCTCATATATATTGGAGATCAAAAAGTTATATACATGATCACCACAGTAACAAAATTTGGTGTGATATGACATAGTATGTATCTAGTGAGGCCTATGGATACTAGACTCCTTGGGGTCTAGTGTTGGTGCTTGTCAAGAGACAAAGGAGCAAGAGTGGATCATAGAGCTCATCTAATCTCAAAGGCATCATACCTCACCTCTAGCCATCCCCTCATGTATGAGTGTTATAACGTGCTCCTGTTCTATCTAATCCTTGTCTGTTTGCACTCTAGTGAGCTCCTCTTGCAACATGTTGAGTTTTACCACATGAAAGCTTGTGACTTTATCTTGGAAGGAACCCAGGTGGCTCAAAGTTCCTCATATGCAATCTTGAGCTCCTTGTAGGAAGTCCTAAGCTCCTCATGTGTGGTTCTAGACTATTCCTACCTAGCTTTGACCTCCTCAATCTTGGCTCTAAATAAATCAATGGTTCTCATAGCATCATCATAGGTTGTCCTCCACTTGGATAAGGGCTCAAATAGGTCAGCATGGTGTCCCATGCTAGGTGGTGACCTATGCTCCACTTGAATGTCACCTACTGTGGGGACATAAGAGGTACCATATCCAAGGTGACTTGACTAAAAAAGTCTAGCCACTATCATGTACCAATTACAAGAAATAAAGCATAAGATAAGTCAAAACAAGATATAACAAGTAATGTATAATTAAAACATAAAATATAAACAAAATATCATCACTTGGATCACCAAATCGCCAATTATGATCTCAATAAGATACTATAGTTATCAAGACTCCTCTCATGGGTAAGAAGGGTGGTTGTTGCAGCATTTCTGCACTCTCCACACTCATGGGATGAGGTTCCTATTTTAGTCGCTATATGTGCTTAGGCAACACAAGGATGAGATGTCAATCACTGCTCAAGGGCATCTACAACCTCTATTGGCTCATCAAGCTCCTCTCCTATTAGTTTTTGATCCTCCTCCTCTATATCCTCTACTGCAATATCATCATCACTAATATCTCCATAAACATTCCCATCCTCTCTCTTGTCTCCTTGAAATGGTAGTGGTCCATCATCGCCTACAAGATGATCATCAAGGAAGATGTGTGGAGGCCATGCTCTCACCCACCATCACTCATAGGCTATAATGGTACCTACATCATCTAAGTTCGATGATAGGGGTGCATACTGGTCCTCATCATCTAAATCACTAGAAATGGCGTCATCAATGGAAGGATGATGGATGTATCCTAACCTCGCACTGCTACGTGTGGCTCTCAATAATATAGGCCATGGCCTACCTATGCTATCTAAATCTTTCTGAATTGACATATGACCAAATCATAATAGAATGGAATCACAATATAGTCATGTCATCCAACAAACAATTTATCATGTTGCATGTTTGTCAGCTATCATGTATAATATGGCCACTATGGTAGAGTCTTGTATGGTATACATACTATGTAATCATCTTCAAGATAATCAAACCTAACTCTTTGGTATGTGTAGGATCATGGAGGTCCAAACTAGGCCCCTAAGTGGCAATGAAAATTCAAAAAAATAGAGTTAGGAAATTTGACATAAAAATTTGAATAGGTTATTAACATAATTTGGAAAATATGTAAGAACAAATTTGTAGCAAATTGAATGTAGTTTCTAAGCTACCAGTCCATTTTTGGAAAAATGTAAATCTGTTTTGTGAAAATTTAAAATTTCAATGGAGTAGTACTAAATTTTTAGGAAAAAGATAAGAAGCAAGTGTATGTCTAACCACCCTAAGTAGAAGAAAAAAGTAATTATTTTTTCTAAAAATTTCAATATATGTAGAGGACACATGCCCAAATGTGTCAGATTTTTTTTATAATTTTTTTGCATGTAAATAATTAGTTATGATTTTTTATTAGAACATTTTAGAATTATTAAAATGTGTTTGTCTGACCACCATAACTTGGTCAAAAATTTATGAAATTCTTTTTTTTTTTATCGTATAGTATGCAAAGCATAGAATGTGATGCATCTTTTAGGTTCAAAAAATGTCAAGTAGTCTAAAAGTTATAGAAGTTTTTAAATCAAGACTTAGGCATAATGTATGTAGAAAATCAATAATAATTATTTATTAAATTCAAAATAAGGCATATCTTATATTGGTGGAAAGTTGACAATTTCTTCTATAAACCCTTTTTGTTTCATGAAATTCGAATCAAAAGAAAGTCATCAACCACAAGGGTGAACTTTGGAAAACTAAGCAAATTTTGTAAACACATTTTTTGGGTTGACTTTCCAGGTTAGGCAATCCTGAGCCTACTGATTTTGTAAAAAAAATGGATATCCATTCAGAACAGATATCTATTACCTATGCTATTTATAATACATGCGTAATATATAATATTTTAATATATACTAATATATTATATATATTATATATTATGTATTATGTATTATATTATATACTATATGTTATGTATTATATAATATGTATTATATTATTGTATTATTATATTATGTATTATTATATTATATATTATATTGTATACTATATACTACATATATTTTGTATAGTATATTATATAGTATATATATTAAATATTATATATTATAGTAATATTATGTAATATATTATATAATATATTTAATACATAGTATATATTATATATTTATTGATGTGCGAACAATTCACAAGAGAGGGAGGGGGGAGAGACCTAAAAGAGGAGGGAGTGGGAGGGACTTGAGAGAGAGGGGGAGAGAGAAAAACCTGATAGGGAGTGAGAGACCTGAGAGGGATGGGGAGAGAGAGAGAGTTGAGAAAGAGATGGAGAGACCTGAGGGGGAGGGAGAGAGAGACCTTAGAGGGAAGGAGAGAGAGAGTTGAGAGAGAGGGAGAGAGAGAGAGACCTAAGAGGGAGAGAGGTATAGAGAGAGATACCTAAGAGGAAAGCAAAGAGTGAGACTTGAGAGGGAGAGAGGGAGAGAGAAAGAATTGAGAGGGAGAGAGGGAGAGAGGGAGAGGGAGAGGGAGAGGGAGAGGGAGAGAGGGCTTGAGAAAGACTTGAGAGTGAGTGAGAGAGTGGGAGGGAGAGACTTGAGAGAGAGATAGAGAGAAAGAGATATATATACCTAAGGGAGGGAGATAGAGAGAGACTTGAGAGGGATGGAGGGAGAGAGAGAGAGGGATAGAGAGAGAGAGACTTGAAAGGGAGAGAGGGAGAGAGAGTGGTAGGGGAGACCTAAGAGAGAGAGAGAGAGGGAGTGGGAGGGAGAGAGAGGGTCTTGAGAGGGAGAGGGAGAGAGGGAGGGAGGGAAGGAGAGAGAGACAGAGAGAGTTGAGAGAGGAATTTTAATTCCTTTTTATCTTCCCAACATGTCAACTTGGAATTTTTAATTACATTTATTCATTCAAGGCATCGCATGTGGAATTTTAAATTCCACTTTATCCTTCCCATATCCTTGGAAGAATTAAAAGATAATTTTTAATTCCTCCCCCCATATCCCCATGTCCTTACAAGGGGAATTTTTAATTCCCCTTGTTCTTCCCAATTCCCTTTTCCAAAATCTAGAAGGATTTGACTTCACATTCTTCCATCATTTGAGGAAGGATAAGGCAAGTCAAGGTTTTTCCTCTCCCCAAGGTACTTGAAAGTACCTCCACATGGGAGCCACCTCACCTCCATATCATTTCACCCTTTCCACATAGCACACTTTTGCACCATTTAGCTTACTTATAGGAAGTATTTTCTATGCCAAGATAGGGATATGCAATACACCATTTTTCTCCTTCACTCATACTTCATGGAATTGAATCAAGAATATACTATGTGATGAAGGGGACTCCCCTTACAAATAAAAATATGCAACATAATGTCTTCAACATTTTGGCATCATTCCAACATCATCTGGTTATGCAACCACAACTTCTCCAAAAGCCCCCTCTCCAAACAAGCAAGCATCATTAAATATAAATTATGTGAGAAGAAACCACCAATAAAACAACCCCCATAAACCACAAAGGTTTCTAATGCCCAACTTGAGGAGAGATAAGAAAATTAAATATAAAATAATTCATTGCCTTCACCACCTTCACATGGGCACTTAACTTTTTGCCAATCATCTTGGTCAATCAAGACACCTTCTCTGACTCCAAGTGGCCTTGATGGCTCCAAATACAATCATGCAACAACATGCAAATATTGTGGCACAAACATGCAATTACATGCAAGGCATGCAATTGATCATGCAAGAACATGAATTCCAAATGATCCCCACTAAGAATTTGGATGCCCAAGAGGGGTATTTTCACATTTTTTTCCTCATAAAATATGCATAAATGCATAATTCCCACCAAAATTACAATTACTATTTCATCCCAAGGAAAATTACAAAGTTGCAAATCAAAATATTTATTCACCTAGCCTCTAATCCCTTATTGAAAATAAACCAAAAATAAAATAACACTATTTTTGGTGATGAAAGATTGCTAGTACCCCTAAATGCTCTTGCATCAAACACCCGAGGTTGGAAAAAAATTTGAGTATGGATTCACAAAATGGATTTGAGTGGTAGTACCACCCTTTCAGATTGCAAGCAATCCTTAGCAAACTCCGTTACTGAGATTCTACCTGCAATTGATTCTTCTTTATCCTCTTCCAACACTTAATTGAAACAAGCTTCCTTCTCTGAAAACTCTTCTCTTCACTAAACCTGCTAAATGTGGAATCAATTCCACCATAAACGAACCACCTCCTCCTAGTGTAGTTCACATCCTCCTCTAATCTTGTGGGATTCAAGCCACCATAATCCATCCACCTCCACTAAATTGCATTTGCACTAAACTCTCCAATACTACACAAACCCTTCTCTACATGCCATATATCACTAGAAAAAAATTCATACACTAACCCATCCATAACTTTTAGATCATCATCATTCTCAAATTTAATAAAATGTGATTTATTATTCTCTTTTTTTGCTACCTCGTCACACTCACGTCATTCTTTAGAATAATATTTAGAAAGAGTGAAATTTACCATGGTTCCATTCACTAATGCAGCTTCAACCTTGTCTTCAACATGACATGTCACTATTTTTATGCATTTACAAAGATATATTGCTGCTGCAAACTGATCTTCCACATTAAAAAAAAGTGTTAGAACAATAATCATGAGATTCATCATCCATATTCTCTAACAAATAATCAGGCTCTCTAACAAACAAAGAATCGTGGGAAAACTCCTATCTTACCTTCACCTCATGTTCCTCAATTTTAACCTTCTCAAATTGATTCATTTCGACAACAACATTATCCATTTTTACATTCTTATCCTCATCAAAACATACATTAGAATATGATTTTACCTCATTTCCTTCTACTATAAATATCATTGTTGCAATTTTTTCTTCACTATAACTCATCATATCATTGAAACACAAACCATATCTAATTCTAACCTCGTAAAAATCTGATATTTCTCTCCTCCTTACTACTATAACAAAAAGTTCAACTTCCTCATATTCATCTATTTCATTCACATAATTCATAAGCAAATCAGAATCACCAATTAACTCACAAAATGCAAGTTTTACCTCCTCTTTTACTATTTCAACTTTGGTGTCCTCTTCTTCAATGTTATCCATTGCACTTAACTCTTTTGTTGCTGCCGAAACCTCTATAATTTCATCCTTCATATCTTTAGGTATGTGCAGGATCATGATGGGCCAAAAAGTGGTGATATGATGGGTATGTGTAGGGTATGTGGCTAATGACTTTTTCTTTACCCAAAATTGATGAAATGAAAAAGGTTTTTAAAGGAGATTATCATATTTCCACCAATATAAATTATGTTTTACTTTGAATTGAATAAATAATTATTATTCATTTTCTATTTGAATTATGACTAAAGTCCTGATTGATAGGTTTATTGAAAAACATCCATAACTTTCAAATAGTATCACATTTTTTGAATATAAAACCTGCATCACATTCTATGCTTCACATACTATAGGATTAAAAAATAAAAAAATGAATTTCATGAAGTTTTGACCAAGTTAAGGTGGTCAGACATTCGAGTTTTTATATTTTTTTAAATTTGTAATAAAAAATTCATAATCAATTATTTACTTGGAAAAAATTTACAAAAAAGTATGCATCACATTGGGGCAAGAGTCATCTACTTATACCTAAAATCTTATAAAAAAATATTATCATTTGATTGTGGTTAGGGTGGTCAGATAGACACCTCATTCTTATTTTTTCCCTAAAATTTAATTACTACTGCATTCAAATTTCAAATTTTCACCAAATAGATTTAAAAAAAGAAGAAAAACCTAGTAGTTTAGAAACTACATTCAATTTGCTACATATTCTATTCTTACATATTTTTGAAATAATATAGATAACTTATTCAATTTTTTATGTCAAGTTGCCTAACTCTAATTTTTTTGAATTTTTTGCCACTTAAGGGCCTATTTTTTCCATGATGATCCTGCACATACCCCTTCCAATAGACATTCCTTAGCTTTAGGTTCATCAATTTCTCCATACTCATCCTCTTCTTCTTCCTCTGTGCCACTTGTTTGACACCCTGCCACATATTCTTTCTTTCTTGCAATCAAAATATCATTAGAATGATAATCAAGATTACCTTCAACTCTTCATTTTCTCATTTTCTCCTTTCAACCTCTTTTCTTAATTCATCCACTTGTTGCAATTCTATCATCCCAACTCTTATTTCTTCTTTCTATTTCTCTCTCTAATTATCTCCAATTTTCTGAGGTCCAAGAATCCTCAAAATCCATCCAATGAAAAAAAATCCTTTTCTTCTTTCTCTTTTCCATTTTCAATGCCTCACAAAGCCTCAAAACAAATCTTCAAATCCTCAAGTTTTACTTACATAAATTGCTTCCTTTGGTGATTTGTTTACAAAACACTCTTTCAATATTCACCAATATTATTGTAAATTGTCTCCTTCGACAATCTATTTACAACCATGGGAACCTAAATTCATCAAACCCTCTAGAAATGTCTTCTTGTTGGTTGCACATTCATTCACACCTAAAAGTATTATTAATGGGGGGAGGTCAAGGTGTTTCCAGAACTTGTACCCCCATGGTATGACAATGATAGTTATTATTGATGGCTAGAATACCACATTGTGCAAGGTTGTTAGTCCTTGTTGGCACTAGTCTACCTTGGTTGGTAAGCTATAACAAATAGGTCCTTAGATCCTTGGTCCCAACCTTTGATTAGGTGGGGGGCAATTCATAGCCCCCTATGAACTTTTAAAATGAAGATTAATAAAATTAAATAGAATTGAACCATGTTTTGGATTCCTCCATTGGCACTAATAGAGACTCATTTGTATGTGACTAGATCATCCCTGTCATGTATATAATTTCCTAAGTACTGCTCACTAATATTATCTAACATCGACATTAGTTGTGCAATTAGACTTTGACCCCCCTTTAACCTATTAGAGGACTTCTCTTTCAAGTGACATAACTTGCATCCATATTACATCTAATTTTTAACTTTCAAAGTCATCAAAAGGCTCTATTTGATCATTATGTAGTGGTATAGATTTGGTTTCAATATTTTGACATTTTTATTAAAATATGGTACCATGAAGCCAAGCATTCCTTTGAAACACTTACTAGGTCATAATTTTTGCATACATTTTTTTTTAATTTTGAATAAGCAATGGAGGAAATTTATAGCATGATACTAGTTAGTGGATTAGGTGCTTTTTTACTTGGAAGAGTATAGAGGGGATTTTAATCGTTTGGGAACTTGTATGAGCCTAAGATTCAAGGTGTGATTACATGAGCATCAAGAAGAAATTGTTAGTAAAAAATTATGGGAGTGCATATTTTTTATGATATATACATGATGATACATTTTTATAATCATATTTGGTGCTTCTTGATATAGGTTTACATGTTTTTTCAAAGTTTAGATTTTGATGGTGATAGGTAGATATGTTGTCTTTTTTTTTGGAATATAGTTGATGCATGTATGAAACTTGGAGTCTTTGATGGTAAGATTTGAGTATAGGTACATTGAAGGTGGTGATTATGGTATCATGGATGTATATGTGCACTTGAGCATTTACATGACATGATTATGTATGTGGTTGATGGGTGGTTGTGTGGTTCAATGTTAGAAGGTTGTTCTTATCTCTTGGATTCTTGTTTGATTCCTTGAATATGGTTCTTAATTGTGGATTTATTTGCAAAATTAGTTCTATAGGTGATCAATTGTTTGAGTCTTGATATTTATATTTTATCTTTTTGTTCATCTTAGTTGTAGGCTGTTGATGTGATGGTAAGTTTACATGTTCCATTGATTGATCGTATATGACTTATGTAGTTATGTGGTTTGGTCATCCATTTGGTTGTAGTAAGATGACTCAGATGTGAATTATTTATATTGTTCTGAATTCAATTAGTTGGACATGTCTATGGTAAGTTATGCATTGGTATGTTGTATTGGGATGAGAGGATGAATGAATATAGTCAATTATTGGGAATTATAGCATGTTGCTTAGATCATAATTTTATGGATATCTTGGTTACACTATGTGGTGGGAGATTTTGATGGTGGTGGTTGTGTCTTCTTGGATTGGAGATCTCGTTCTACCTTATTCTCTTGAGTTGTTCATATTGTACTTGAGTGTGTGTGGACCATAGGTGATATTCATTTAGGAGATAGTTATAATGATTTCATGGAGAGATTGATATCATGGCTCAATGGAAGCTTTAGTAGTTATGTGGATTCACCACTTGGTAATGGGTGATATTTTGTAACTTGGTTTTTAGTCTCATGAAGGAGCTCTTGAATCCTCTAAATGCTATAGTGAGAGTTCATTGACATTTTTTAGTTTCATTTTCAAGAGATGGTTATCTTCATGTGATTAGAGATGTTGACATCCTGGTTGGCCATGGAGGACCCTTGGATTCTTTGGTTAAGGTGTTAGGTTTATGAATTTTTGTTTTGATAGGTGATACTTGGTTGAGAGGATGTTTTGATCTTATGTCATTTTGGACTTTTGAATGAAAATTAGATATTGGCATGATATAATTAGATCATGCTCTCATGATATGATCTTGATTCTATAGTTGGAGCTTTGATAGTGGTTTAGATAGTTGTCTTGATATTGAGTATATTGGTCATGTTCTTGGGAGCTTCATGAGAGTGTTATGTTGTATTTAGAGCTTAAAAATGATTGATAAATTGAAGGTGCTCATAGATACTTGGAGACTTGGATGAGGCATTTTTGAGATATTTACTCTTTCAAGATTTTAGCAAGAATCCCAAGGAGCCTTCACTTGGATATGGACATGAGTTCATGGTGGACATATACAAGAGATTATTCTTGGAGAGAGTCCTTGTGGCTTGGTGTATTTGGAGGATCAATCTCATTCCAAAGCTACAACAAGATTTCTCCTTAGAGTTTCACCATAAGGAAAATGACATGCAAGAGCCAAGAGAACGTTGTGTTGAGATGAAAGCTTGAAAACCTCAAGAGTTGTAGAGCTAGAAGAAAAAATCTATGTGTCCATCAGTTAGAATGTGAAAATTCTAGGCTTTTTCCTCCTACCAAGGAAAGACTTTCCTTATTTCAAAAAAGTATAGCTCGGGTGTGTGTGTTGATCGTAACTGGGAATAGGAACATTACATTGCCAAATTCTTGGGAATGTAACATTCCAATGGTCATTTGTATCATGGTTTTTTGTGGGACGCTAGTGCATCACACAATGTCTTCATACAACACTGTCATCTAGGAAAATTTGACTCAAAAAACCGTAGATAGAATAATTTTGCTAACATAACCATAATTTGATATCATCATATTAGAACTAAGACATTTAATTTATCAAGCTAAAAGAAAATTGTCATAAAATATGAAATTACAAAAAAAATTCCTTTTTGGACACAACTAGATAATAACTCATAATAATATAAATTCAAATATACTAAATTCAAAAATTATATATTTTATAAAAGAAAATAAAACATAGTATAATCTAAGATATAACAAGACTCAATCAATAGATACAATGTTTTCCCACCATGTTACATGCATGGAAGAGAAATTGTCCTTTTTTCCTTCTGAACTCTTAACCAACTCCTTACACACGATAGACCCTTACATCCATTAGAAATTTCTATCCATAGTATAAAATTTGAATATATTATTCATGGATGCTTCTAGATTTTTAACAAATTTAAACCTAGTCCACGTGGACAATTTTTCATTTGGTATAACAAACTTAAGTGGAAAGAGCCTTGGATCGATTACAAGATTTAATGAAACACTGCTTCTATACTCATTAAATTTTCAACCCACTTGTGCCCAAAATATTCCAGGTTGGTTGGTGCGAGTGGTTCGTGGTCCAGACGTTAAGCAGTGTGCAATTTGGACTAAATTACAAGCCTAGAACAACACGATCCTTGACCAAATCCATCAACCAAAAAGTGTAACATTTGTGGGTTTTAAATTAGCCACTGAGGCCTTTTTGTTTGGTAATAGTGACGTGCCAAAAGTGGTGGGAAATCTCAAGTGCAAACAAGAGTGACTACATTGGCTTAAGATTTGGGATAGAAATTGCAAGGAACTTTTCCAAGCCCTTGAAGCTCACCACACTTCACATGGCATCAACTAGATAAAAAATGGGTAGATGATTCTCAACAAACTTCAAGATATTCTCCAAGATTTTGCTAAGAATTATGAGCAAGTTTTCACAGCTTAGGAAAATTCTCTTGAATGTGACCAAATCTTATTGGATTACCTCCAAGTTGTTTCGTGTTGGCTTTCTTCCACTTAAAAATCATTTTGTGATCAAATTCTCTCCATTGTTGATCTCAATGAGGTTGTTCATACCATGGTCAATGACAAGGGCCCCAACTTTGATGGCTTCCCTTATGAATTTTATAAGGTCCTTTGGGATTGTGTTGGAGAGGCCCTACACAACATCTAACTTGAAGCCTTCCAATCCAAATCATTAGGAAAATTTATCAAAAAAGAAAATATTATATTCATACCTAATTTTGAAGACCTAAAGGATATTTGTAATGCGAGTCCTATCACCTTGCTCAATGTCTAGCTTATAAGATGATTTTCAAAACCTTAGCTTTGACATTGTGTCATCTCCTTCTTCAAATTTTGAGGCTTGAGAAAATTGATCTCATTAAATCTAGATATATTTTAGATAATATAATTTCAATTTGTGAAGGTATGGAATGGGCTAGGCACTCTCATCAAAAGGTTTTATTTCTTAGAAATGATTTTGCTAAGACCTATGACCATATTGAATGGCTATTTATCCTCATCGTGCTTCAGGCTCTAGGATTTGGGCTTTGCTTCATTCAATTAGTTACCATACTAGATTTGCAAATGCCTCAGTTTGCATCACTATTAATGGTCAACAATTTATTGCCTTTGGGATTTTCAAGTCCATTCACCAAGGTTGTCTCTTAGCTCCAACTCTCTATGAGTGTTAAAGAATTTGGTTACCTTTCAACTCACTTAGTGTCTCAAGGGCTAGTTATAGATATATCCCTACCTAATTCCTTAACTCAACTTGTCAATGGCCACTTTAGGAAACATTATTTTCTCACACTCTTAGAACTGGAGAAAAATATTAAACAAGCCCTCAAGTGCCTTATTTTTTTAGCAAAGCTTCTAGATCTACCATTCAATATGTATAAGACACATAGTTATAGCTAATCCTTCCTCCCTTTGCCTTCCTGGCTCAACTCCTACGATTGTAAATGGATTGGTCATGGATAATTCTTCATATTTTGGGCATCCCCTTTGCTTTCCAAGCATCCTAGGAATTTTATGACAAGTTGTTCTCACTAGAATAGAAGAGAAGTTGCCTTAATAGATCACCAAGACCCTCTACCTAATTGATAAATTTTAGGCTTGTTCCAAGATTCTTGCAATCAGTCATGTTTATTATGGTTCATATAAAACTCCTTCTAAGGCCTCTTACATGAAACTAGAAAAGCTTCTTCATGTTTTTCTTTGGGATTCTTCAAATAATCACAAGGGATTTGATAGGGTGGCCTAGGAATTTTGAGCTATCTTCCCTAGGATTCTAGAGGTTTGGGCCTTTTAACTACCTAGTTTCAGGGTTTGACTCTTTGTGCTATGTGGGTCATCTATGCCCTTTAGGGAAATGAAGCCGTGAAATTACTCATGTGAATTTGTTTCACTTTTGGTCATCCTACTAGACAACCTACTTGGAAGGGGATTAGGTTTCAAATGCTTCTCACCATGAAACATTCAATGTAGATCTAAGGGACTTTTATTGTAAAAAGTATTTGAAGAGTATGGGAAGCCTTGGCTTCTCTAGAATGGTTTTGAATTCCCTAATGGTATTTCCATTAAAATTAGCAAAATATCTGGTGGTCCTCTATTTTACAAGCTCATGATCACCCTTTGGCAAAGCTACCTTGGGTTCATGCTTTAATATTTCAATAGAAAGGAGTTAGAACTCATCAAGACCTTTTCTTTAGAGCTATCATGAATATTTTATCATGGAATGAAGCTAAATCCAATTTTCACCTTTCTAATCAAGATCATGAAACTTTTGATATAGTCACGAGGGCAATTTTGACTCATATGATTCACAAAACCAGTATCAATTCTTACAAACCTTGGTGAAGATATTGGAAGTGGGGTCTAAACATCACTTTTCGAAATTAAAAACTAGGGCTTGGATATCTTTGTCTCTCTCCCCCACTTGCACATGGTTCCCACTTCAAATCTATGGTGATATTTGTAGTCACCATTTTCTATTTAGTAACATAGATTCCACACCATTTGGTTGGCTATTCTAGAGCCCAAATTAGCTCAATTTGTATACTGTATTTTTTACAAGGCCTTCCCATTGGCTCCAAGTTATCCCATTTAGGATTTCTCAACCCCTATTGCCAATTTTATGTGTAGCTGGAGTCTTTGAAGCACCTATTTTGGTTTATTCCCAAAGCCCAAAATGTTTGGACCTAGATTCACAATTTTGTCAAGCTCTTCAAACCAGAATCTTTTTCGAGGCACATGTTTCTTTTAGGGGATTAGTCTTGCATCCCTCACAAATTCAACAAGATTTGGCATGATTTTAGTGTGGAGATTCTCTTTAGCATATGGAAAGATAGAAATTTAACTAGTTTTTTCAAATTTTTTTGTTGATTGACATATTTTTATACTAAATTTATGGTTTATTTCAATGTTTTATTACAAATTGAGGTGCAAGCAACAAAGTTGCACTTGAGGTGGCTCATTTACATGTGCTCCTTGACCACTAGTAGCCAAATTTTTCCTCATCTTCCTCTTCCTCCAAGGGCCACTTGCCTTCTTGCGAGCACCATCATGGATGGAGCCTCTTTTCTCATTGTACTTGAAAAGCTTGCTCCTAGGCTTCTCCCCTAGTTGAAAGAAGGCATTGTACTCAGTGGGGTTGATCACAACCTACACTTTGATGCTTTTCTTATCTACTACCTATGAGTGGAATTTTTGGGTGGCCTATTGGTGGTACTTCCGACCAAATTTCCTTGACTCTAGCTCTTGCTATTTTTCTTTCTTGTGCTATAAAAGAAGAGATTTAGATAAAGATATAAAAAAAATCGATGGGTGGGACCCTTTTGTAGACACCTTGGACCTTGCTAATTATAGAACAAACTAGGGGACTAGAATCCTTCTCCTTTCCCCTCTACTATTACTTTACCATTTAGCAGCCTTGTATTTGCTTCTATGTTTTCATGTTGTACATTGTAGCCCTGTGTGGACTCTAAGAATGTGACTTTCTCCACCCACATTTTTTTATTGAAAATGTGTGATGTCATTTTGTAAATGACAATCTAGACACTTGTTAAAACAAAAAACCTGTGAAACACCAACATAATGACATGACAAGATTTCATTCTCCAATACAAGTTAAAAAATATTTCCCTTGAAATAATCTTTCTATATAATTTCAAGCATGGATATATTATTAATATTAAAAATATAGAAATAAACTTTGCTTGAATACAATACCTACTGCCTAGTCACGAAATCTAGATAGTTTTATCCAAGTGTTTTAACTGGTGCCACTTGGCAACACGTAGCACCTTATCCCTCATATTTTGTTCATACTCTTTCTTGATTTTTCTAGGATATAATGCAGAAGATCCAGCCAAAGATTCAATATATATAGTTATACATAGCATAATATTTAGAAAACAAATAACTTCAAGCAATGGAACTATTCATAGACATTTCAAGTTCTATGATGTTTGTTTTGTTGGTAGGAGCTACCACAATGTTTCTTGTGGCAAAAATTCTACTAAAACACCATACAAATTATAGAGCCCATCTCCCTCTAGGCCCCAGAGCTATTCCTGTAATTTGCCACTTTCATCTTCTCATAGATAAAACTAGGCCAATTCAACAAATTCTAATTTCACTCTCAACACTATATGGACCTATCATGCATCTAAAATTTGGTAGTTGCCCTATTTTAGTGATAAGTTCTTCATCTTTAGCTAAAGAATATTTTATAGTAAATGACAAGTCTTTTGCATCTTTCCCTTCTCTTGCACAAGGTCAGCATTTGGGTTACAATTATTGTCAGGAGGCTAGACCAGTGCACAAATCGAATGCACATTTTCTCCTTTGAGAGATCAATCTCGCACTAAACTACTCAACTATACTCGCGACTCCCATGCGTAGAAGCCCTTTCAAATTCTCAAATTATGCCTCTTTTCTTGTGAGTCCTCCATCTTGAAGGCATCAGTCTTCTACAAGTGCATCGTAGAATTATGCAACTATGAGCTGCTACGAGCTCTTCTACTTGCATGGTCCGACCATGTCTAACATTGTTCACTTTCCTCGATGATAGTTGCAACCTATGCAAACTTGGTGATTCCACCGAGCTCTTCATCCTTTGTGTCTCCCATAAGAAAATTGATTACTAAACCTAACCATCTTGAACTCTATGTTCGCTCTTCACACAGACTTACTTCCTAAGCACTCTTGGATCCAATTAAAAACTCATGATGAGTACCTTTTAGCTCCTTTGAGAAATTGAATTCTCCCTTATTGCATTTAGCCCAAGATCCTTGACTCACTCGGTCCAATGACTTCAAGGACTGATCACCTTGATCTCGCCTAATACCTACTTAGCTGCTTCCCAAGTCTGGCTTGGTTCCACCTTTCAAATAGCATCTTATTGCATCATGCAACCTTTAAGAGATTTTCACCAATGATACCAATCCAAATATTCTGAATCCCTTCCTTATTGTCCCATTCCTAGGTGACCAGCAACATTGTTGGCATCCATCCTTGCTCTAGTTATGCACCATATAGATGATTTCGGCCCTTGAGTTCCCCAATTGGTCCTAGTGCGAAGGACCGGGATCTTCCCCAAGCTTACACCAACAATCGATAACACTCGTGGCGCCCATGTGTTCCCTGCATGACATGGCCCAACTCTTCTTGCAGGGAGTTCACCCTATGCGGTTCCTTGACTTTTCTCACCCAATGCTAAGAACTAGCCTTTGCTCTTGTGTCCCAAACTCATATGAGATTGCCTTCCTGAAACTGCCAACATAAGTTCCAAACTTACTCGACACTGTTGGAATCTTGGCCATCCCAGGCTTACTGTTGTCAACTCGAATCCATAGCTCACCCAAACTTGCATCTCACATTACCCCATCACTTGGGATGAGTTCTAACATCTAGCTCCCTTTAGTAGCACACCTTAGAGCTATCTCATGTTGGCCCTATTACTAGCTTTCACAGGGTTCAGGACATTGAGTTCACCACACAACCTCTCTCATCATGGCTAGGGTGGAACAAAATCTTTCCTCATCCCTAATAACCATAATGGACACTTGAGTCACTTGATTGACTCAAGGTAGCAGCTACTTCTATTTCACTCATGGAAGGAAGAGCACTAGATACCCTTTCCATTTGGTATCTTCTTTTGAACTCTCGGTGAAACTTGACTACATCCCTATGGCGCTCCTTTCAAATCACCATACCTCCCTATATAAGATATTTGTATGAATCCCACACCATGGTAGGATGACACTAGACTTTGGGATAACACCCCCATTTCTCACCTTTCTCATGACAAACAACCCAAATGAACTTTCACTTTATAGGCTCTTTCTCTCGTCTGACTAACTCTTTCATCATGGCTTGGCATGACCTTTGCAGACCTTTGTCTAACTAACTCTTAGACGAGTCCAACTAGCCTTGGAGAGTTGCACCACTCTAGCACAACTTACCTTAACTTAACTTGCCATGACTTGGCATGACTCAGAACTCCTTCATGCTCCATGTTGCCTTTTTCCCATGCTACCTTAAGTAACTTGGTCATCTTGTTAGAACCATGCTACCCCAACTTGCCTAAATTTTTTTTGAAACACTAACACTAAGTTCCTAGCTTCCAATGCAACTCAGCCAAATCACATAGACTACGGACTTGGATTGCACCTCATAACTTATCAAATGCCCAAAGGTTCACTGTGTGGCTCCTCGACTTGGTATACCCTAGGACAAGTCCTAGACTCTATGTCCAATAGACTCCTTGTGTCCAACTTGCACCACCACTATGACTTTCCTTGGCTCACTCATTGATGCACGCACCACGCCTAACTTGCATCACCAAGGGTACAACCTTGTTGTACCTCACTTAGACTGGGTCCAATGCTCCTCGAATGCACAGTTCACTTGAAGCCCCTTACATTCTCCCCCACTTAGAAACAAGAGACATCCCCGACACAGAACATACGGATGTGAGAACCATGCTTAACTGCTTCCTGTAAAAGACTTACGTACCTATCCCTAGGATCTCCAAACTCTGAACTTAGACATCCTATCTCATTCTGAAGTGAAGCTTGGTTGAGTGTCCCTCACACTACAATGCCTTTGCATGGTCTTGCTACCTTGACTAACTCACTGAACTTCCACCTACTAAGAACATTTGCATCCATACAACCACTGAAACCTCACTGCATCAACCCTATTGTGTAGGTCTAGTACCTAGCCTCCATTGACCAAAATACCACTCTTCTAACACTTTTTCTCGAATTCATGCGTTCGACTTTCAGCTTCATAGCTTCTATCTGTTGCGCCATCCTGTGTGCCATGATGCCCCTTTAGTATTGTAGCCTCCTTCGACTAGTATACCCTTTCAAGCATGGCTTTGTGGCATGCCTTGCACCCACTCGACTGCTTGGAGTCTCTCACCTATCATATTCAACCCAAGATATAACAAATTTTGTTTTCTGATACACGTCCTATGTCTAGTGATCCTTTAGTACTCTGTCATACTTTTTTCCACCAACCTTGGTTTACTTCTGCAAACTCTAGGAGTTTTCCCTGGTGCTTGCCTCAACACCCTTGCTTTGCATACTTCATCTACACTGAGTGCACCTTTTTCATCTGCCTTGTTTATTTTGGGTACCCATAATGTTGCCATGGAACACCTTTCCTACCCATCATTTGACACCTTTACACCCATCTTGTGCCCATTACACTACACCAAAATCTCAACTAACCTCTGCTTTTGTGACTTGGCTTAGCTTCGAAGCCTTTATAACCTTTTGCATACTTAAATTTGTGACTTAGCCTACTTCCATTTTGAATCTTCTAGCCTAACTATCCATCCTATGACTTAGCCTTCTTCAATTGAAAAATCTTCCAACCTTTGATGCCACTTGATTTTTCCTTAGATCCAATGTCCCGGACAATGGTCCTACACCCTGAATGTTGCCTTGTGTAGGTCCCCCATTGATTTCACCTCAGATCTGATCTTGCTGTCAGGATCCTACACCCTGTACTCTGAGACTTGGCTCAAGTGCCCCTTTTCTCTTCCATGAAACACCCACACACCACTGCAACATCCACACCATGTCAGGTTCCTTGCTGACTTATGCTACCTAAAGATATTCAACAACACTTGCAACATCTTGACTCAACTTGTAGGTCATGCCGACTTCCTTTCCAACTCCTCACCATTGAGAATAACTTGCAACCACTTACTTGGTTGACTAACTACACTTTTGTTTACGAATCCTGCCTCTATCCGGCATGCACACTAAGGTGTCCAACTTGAGGGATATGAGCCCGACTCACCATGATGCACATCCTTGTAAATCAACTTTTCTAAGGTTCCAAACTCTAGTGCGACCTCTTTTGAGGCCAACTTCTGCACTGACTCACTGTGTCAACTTAGTACCCATGTCTCTGTGGTCATACCTAACTCAACATTGGTTCTTGTCCAAACACTACTTACACTTTGTCCGCTTCATTGCACATGAGCTAATAAGACCTTTAGCATGCAATATTTCCTTCATAAGCTCCACTTTAGCAACACACCAACCAAATCTCCTTTGTCTACCGTAGGAGTTCTGCACAACTCGGGGGCCAATCCTTCATTGCCCCCTCTCGAGTATTGAAAGAGGCCCCATATTCCTCTTCCAACATCTCAAAGGACAAAATCCCATACAACATCTAAGAGATGCACAGATTCGCAAACTTGATTTAAACCTATGTTGCATTGAAATTGAGCCATGAATTGCTTCTGAATCCTATTCCCTTCATTTATATCGGGCTTGCACCTTTGTTGGATGCCACACACTACCTTTCCTCACAATGACTATCTTTGGACCATGCCCTGATGGCCCACAAAATTTCCTCACACACTTGAATACACTACTGGAATGAGACCCATCTTAGTACTACCTTATCACTCCATATGCAAATCTACTCTTCAAAACCATGTTGGGTCCATGACTTCAACACCACTACTAGATGTACCCTGGCCTAACTCTTTCTTAGTATCTGATGAAGCCATTCCTTACTTAGCTCATACTTGGCTAAATTTTTTTGGGTCGGAGGGAGGGAACCTTCCTCAGGCTCTGATAGTACCTAAACTCAACACACTTCCAATACTGACTCAGGGCATTAGAAGAGAGTAACTTAATTTGCTCTGATACCAACTATCACAGAGCTAGACCAGTGCACGGATTGAATGCACCTTTTCTCCTTTGAGAAGTCAACCTTGTGTGGTGCTTCTCAACTATATTCATGACTCCCATGTGGACAAGCCCTTTCAAGTTCTCAAATTATACCTCTTTGCTTATGAGTCCTCCATCTTGAAGGCACCTGAATTCTACAAGTGCATCACAAAATTACACACCTACAAGCTACTATGAGCTCTTCTACTTGCATGGTCGGACCATGTCTAACTTTGTTCACTTTCCTGAATGGCAGCTGCAACCTATGCAAACTTGGTGATTCCACCGAGCTCTTCATCCTTTGTGTCTCCCATAAGACAACTAATTAATAAACCCGACCACCTTGAACTCTAAGTTCCCTCTTCACACAGATTGACTTCCTGAGCACCCCTGGATCTAACAAAAAACTCACAATGAGTCTGTTTTAGCTCCTTGAGTACTTGAATTCCCCCTTACTATATTGAGCCCGAGATCCTTGACTCACTTGATTCAATGACTTCAAGGACTGTGCACCTTGATTTCACCCCATACCTACTCAATTGCTTCCCAAGTCTAGCTTGGTTCCACCTTTCAAATAGCATCCTGTTGCATCATACAACCCTTAAGAGATCTTGCACCAATGATACCAATCTGAATATTTTGAATCCCTTCCTTGTTGTGCATTCCTAGGTGACCATAACCTTGCTAGCATCCATCCGTGCTCCAGTTGTACACCATATGGATGAGTCTGGCCCTTGAGTTCCCCACTTGGTCCTACTATGAAGGATTGGGATCTTCCCCAAGCTTACACCAACACTCAATAACACTCGTGGTGCCCATGTGTTCCCTACACGACATGGCCCAACTCTTCTTGCAGGGACTGCACCTTGTGTGGCTCCTTGACTTTGCTCACCCAATGCTGAGAACTAGCCTTTGCTCTTGTGTCCCTAGGCTCATATGAGATCACCTTCCTGAAACCCACAACATAAGTTCCAGACTTACTCAAATCTACTAGAATCTTTGCCATCCCAAGCTTACTATTGCCGACTTGGATCCATAGGTCTCCCAACCTTTCATCTCACTTTACCCCATCACTTGGGAGGAGTTCCAACATCCAACTCCCTTCAGTAGCACACCTCAGAGCTATCTCATGTTGGCCCTATTATTGGATTTCATAGGGTTCGGGACATTGAGTTCACCACACAACCTCTCTCATCATGACTAGGGTGGAATGAGATCTAAATTCCTCATCCCTATTAACCATAATGGACACCTAAGTCACTTGATTGACTTGAGGTGGGAGCTACTTCTATTTCACTCGTGGAAGGAAGAGCATGAGATACCCTTCCCATTTGGTATCTTGTCATGAACTCTTGGTGCAACTTGACTGCATCCCTATTGTGCTACTTCTTTTGAATGACCATACCTCCCTATATAAGCTATTTTTATGAATCCACACCATGATAGGATGACACCGGACTTTAGGCTAACACCCCCATTTCTGAACTTTCACTTTGTAGATGCTTTCTCTAGTTTGACTAACTCTTTCGTCATGGCTTGGCATGACCTTTGCAGAACTTTGTTTGACTAACTCTTGGATGAGTCCAACTCATCTTGTAGAGTTGCACCACTCTAGCACAACCTACTTTAACTTAAGTCACCATGACTTGGCATGACTCGACACTCCTTCATTCTCCATGCTACCTTCTACCCATGCTACCTTAAGTAACTCAGCCATCTTGTTAGAACCATGCTGCCCCAACTCGCCTCAACACTTTTTTCAACACTAACACTAAGCACCTAGCTTACAATGCAACTCAGCCATCTCACATAGACTATGGACTTGGATTGCACCTCACAGCTTAGAAAATTCCCAACGATTCACTGTGTGGCTCCTCAACTCAGAATGCCCTAGGACGAGTCCTAGACTCTATGTCCAATAGAATCCTTGTGTCCAACTTGCACCACTGTTGTGACTTGCCTTGGCTCCCGCATTGACGCACGCACTGCACCTAACTTGCATCACCAAGGGTACACCCCTGTTGCACTGCACTCGGACTGGGTCCAGTGCTCCTTGAGCACAATGTTCACTTCAAGCCCTTTACAATTATTATATGCTAGGTTGGGCTCCTTATGGCGCCTATTGGTGAAATGCTACAAAAATCTGTGTACTTGAGCTTTTGTCTGCCAAAAGAATCCAATCTTTTGGAACGAAGAGAAGGAAAGAAATTTATGCAATAGTAAATTATTTGTTTCAACGGACACGATCGCAAAGCATTGTTAACATTAGAAGCGTTTTGTCTAGATTGAATTTCAAAATTTGGATGACTATGATTATAAATGAAAAGTACTTCAGAGAGGATTCAAGGATTTTGGTAGATTTAATTACCCACCTGATCGAAGAATCCTTTATGGTTCATGGAGTAATTGATATTGGGGATTATATTCCCATGTTGAAGTCATTTGATTTTCAAGGATATGAGAAGGCTATGAAGAAGGTACAAAAGAAATTAAGCTTGAATCTCCAAAGAATTGTCAAGAAGCACATGGAGAAATGATCTAAAGATGGGGGAGAGATGGAGGACCTTGTTAATGTGTTGATCTCACAGGTAGAGAAGAATGGTGAAGCAATTCTAGACAAAGATGCATTTATTAAAGCAATTGCTATTGTAAGAGTTTTTACTTTGCCAGTTTTTGACATTTTTGGTTTACAACAACATTCTTAGGATAGCCTAGAGATTCAATTATTTGATTTATATTAGGATGGCTCTAGGAAAATTCACTACCAACAATTCACTGTCAACAAATTCACTTCCAACAGCTCATAAATTCACCACCACCAATTCACATCATATTGTTGGCGGTGAATTTTCCTTGATGCCATATTAGGACTCATAGAAACTACCTCTAATGACATCTGGTTAATTAGTTACCAACCTAATGAACATGACAGCCTAGTTGAAAGAATGTCACATGAATCTTGTGTTTCACATTTCCTGCCTTCAAATGTGGTCATTAACTGTTGATGTAGAACCCTGCACGTAACACCAATTATATTTTACATGGAAGATATAGAAGATAGTTAAAAGAAACCAGCCAGAAGAGAAAATAGATCAGCAGCAATAAAGAAGCAAGCCATAGAACCCAAAAGATACTTAAATAGGAGAGCAATACCCAAAAATAACTCAACCGTTCACTGAAATATGAACCGGCCAGTTTTAACTATCACCGAATTCTTGAATGCTTATCCCATGTCTTTATGTGGCTGTTTGAGTGTGTTTTCTGCTTAAATTTGAATAGTTGGAATATTCCCATGGGTGATCCCACAATAGTGGTTTACAATTTTTGGCCAAACTGGACATTGATATTTTTTTTTAACAAAATCTCCACTTTTGGGCACCTATAGCGATTAAACCGTGAGGAATTTGAAGATGATGCAAACTAGAGTCTTGTCACATTTTGTCTGTAGATTCTAAAAATATATTTTTAAATTTTTTTGGAATCAAATTGCACTTATTTTTCCATCTCCCATGAAAATTGGTTTTTTTTTCAAAAAATAGTATTTTTAAAAAGTGACACACACCATCTAACACATAATTTTTTTTCCTTGAAAGATAAAATTCCAATTCTTTCAAATTTAGATTTCTAACTCCGATATCTAGTGCTTCCACTTGGTTAGATAGTTTTTCATTGAATATTTTTTCTTTAATCAAGTTTCAAAGTCAAATCAATTACAATTTAGACATAACACGACTATATAACACATAACTTTTACTATATGTATCAATTTTTATTTTTTTTGTTGGATCAAGGACTCCAATATTTGGTGCACTCATATTTTTAAATTTTTTTTTTTGATAATATTCTATTTTTCCACTTGTGCAGAATAGAGAGTTTTGTTTTCAATGAAAAACCTATATTTAATAAAACTTAAAAAATAGATAGATAATATAATCAAAACATATTAAAATTATATTCATTAGATAGCTCATTTTGAGGGGAACCCGATACTAGTTGGGTTCCTGAGATCTCCTCCATTTTCATTCTCAAATCAAGCTTCGAAGTGCAAAATTCTCTTCAATTTTGGTGCCTCAGGGGGCGAGGGTGAAAATATATGGTTTCAGCCAAACAGTTGTTCGATCGAAGAAAATTGAAAAGTTCGATCGAATAGGGGTTCGAGCAAACCCATGTTCGATTGAACCCACTATCCATAGAATAAAAAAATTATTTTAAATGGCTTCAACCGAACATTCTAAAGATGTTCAGTTGAACACCTTGTTTTTAATATTAATATAAATATTAATTATATTCTTTTTAAATGATGACTTGAGATAAAGATATGGAGGGAGTGGGGGTAGGCAGCAAGGCTTAAATTTGATGGCCATATGATTGTATTTAAAGATTTTTTCCATAGAGTACAATAAAATTTTTAAGAAGATTGTATCAAATAAAAGGAGATATTTTGGATAAACTGTCAAAATTTATAAAGAATTATAATGATATATATGTTTGATTTATATATAATTTTACATACACTAAGGTATATCATAATGTCTTAAGGGCGCCCTTGAATAGATAACTGTCATTAAAAAATTTGTTGACAAGAAAAGTCGACAATCAAATTTAATCCTTGGTAGGAGGGAGATACTTCAGAGAGAGAGGGGGGGAGTGGGAGAGAGATAAAGGGTAGG
>VDFB02101067.1:0-21072 GCA_007258455.2 Sequoia sempervirens
CTTTTTCCATTGCTCCCACTCAAATATAGAGGTTTCCTACCAATCAATCGAAATACACATGACTTTGATACCAATTGTTAGGGTTTAGGTAGATTGGAGCAATAAACATTAACAACTACATGTAGATTAAATAACCCAGAAATAACAATGAAGAATAACACAAAAGAGATCAACACAAAATTTTAACGTAGTTAACCCAATATGGGCTACTTCCACAAAAACTTAGCCACCCAATGATTTTATTATCCTGATGCAAAATAGATTACAATCTAGCGAATCACACACACCACAACTTATATCCTAGCCGCTTATAACAAGCTTTTTAGAAGCTTCTAGAATTAGGGTTTTATAAAGTCATTTTTTCATTTGACGTGTTAACGCGAAAACCTTGATGGTGTTAGTAGGCAAACCTTGACATATTAATGAGAAAAAAATAATTTACAAGTGTATAGTATTTGCATGACCAGTCACCACAAACCAACATAAGAAGCCTCATGAATAATATCTCTAAAGATGCATTAATTTTCTTCGAAGATATCTCAAAAAAATTGTTCCAACCCTAATCAAGGAAGAAGACAATGAATATGGAAACTCAAGAATAACCTCTAAAGAAGAAGTGTAATCAAAGAGGAGAATGAAACAATCACACATGTCCTCCAAATTTATGATAGAGGAATGACAAACCAAATATGATACACATGTCAACAAACCATCCTCCAAAGAAAAATCTAAAAAAAAAAACATGTCCTAATTATCTGAGGTCCTAAAAACTAGGTCAACACTCAAATCTAAAGAAGCAAGAGATGATATAACCTCATCAAAGGGTTGATGAATAGTGAGGTTCAAAAACTCACCAAAACCACCATTTGAACAACTACCAACACTATGTCTAGGATAATGATCCTTGGAACATTCACCATTAGGAATAAAATGGGAAAACATATAGATGTTTGAATCATGATTATCCCTACCCATTGCAACAATTTTCCTAGTATGCAAACATCAAATAAATACAAAACTTGGGAAGAAAGAGATCCAATGGCCAACACTGAAGAAACCTCATCTCCATGATGAATCAAGAGGGAAGAAGCCTCATGAATGATATCTCTAAAGATGCATAAAGTGTCTCTGAAGATGCCTCAACAAGATTAGGTCCATCCCTAATCAAGGAAGAATACAATGAATAGAGAAACTCAAGAATAACCTCCAAAGAAGATGTGTAATCAAAGAGGAGAGTGACCCTATCATACATGTACTCCAAATTTGTGGTAGAGGAATGATAAACCAAATATGATATACCTATCATCAAACCATCCTCCAAAGAAAAATATAGAAAACAAAACATATCTTGCTTATCTAAGGTCCTAGAAACTAGGTCAACACTTAAGTCTAAAGAAGAAAGAGATGGTAGAACCTCATCAAAGGTTTGATGAATAGTGAGGTTCAAAAAACCACCAAAACCACTATCTGAACAACTACCCACACTATATCTAGGAGAATGGTCCTTGGAACATTCACCATTAGGAATAAAATGGGAAAATGTGTAGATGTGTGAATCACAATTATCCTTATTCATTGCAACAAGTTGCTTAGTGAAACATAGAAAAAGGTAAGTGGGTTGATCAATGTGGAATGATTAAAAGGTATGTGATCTATATACTTACACTTTCCTAATTTCATTAGAAAAAGAGATCTCCTAAGGATAGGATTGAATTTCAACCTTGAGGTGAGTCAACCCTATTAGGAGGATTTTTTGTTTTCTTATAATAGAGAATGACAAAAATGATTGACTGGGTATTTTGGGAGATAAAAATAAAATACCTAAGGAACTCAATTATGTGATGCAAAACTTGAAATGTAGAAATTAAGGATAGCACAAATAGAAACAAAATTTTTTAGGAAGATTTGAGAAGTGTAGAATGAAACTTGAATTTGAATCATTAAAATTCCACCAAAAACATATTTTAAATTGGGTCAATTCTAACGAAGCAAGAGATGATAGAACCTCATCAAAGGGTTGATGAACAGTGAGGTTAAAAAAACCACCAAATCCACCATTTGAACAACTACCTACACTATATTTAGGAAAATGGTCCTTGAAAAATCACCATCATGAATAAAATGGGAAAAGGTGTAGATGTGTGAATCATGATTATCCTTACCCATTGCAACAAGTTTCCTAGTATGCAAATATCAAATGAATACAAAATTTGGAGTGAACTCAATAGAATCACCGATTTTTGTTATTTGATATGCACAAAAAGAAGATTATGACTAATATTAGGAATATGAAGAACATAATGAAAAATACCATTAGGTACATCAACAATCCCTTTACTAAATACATCGAAATAAACACTATTAACCATCAAGATATTCATGATTGAAGTATTCTTCAAGGATGCAAACCTACTAGGAAATCCTACCATATGATATGAAGTTTCAGAGTCAAGAATCCAATTATTTGACTCATCAACATGTGTTACAACAAGAGCATGACCTTTCAACTTATTATCTTTTGTCTTATCACCCCCATTAGCAATTCTTGTGGTAACTGTGTATATAGAAGATGATCTGGTTGTGAAAAAGAAGATGATGAAATTGTACATTTAGAAGTTAAAGAAATTTTATGTTCCTTTATAAGTTTCCTCATTTCATCTAACTCTTCCTTATAGCAATTATGTTCACCATGCCTAGGTTTGTTACACTAACCACACTTGGCTTTCTCCTCCTTTATTTTATCCTCTATAAGAGAAGTGGGTATATCACTAGATTATATCTTAGGTTTTGAATTCTTCTTTCCTTTATCTTTAGGTGATGATGTAATCAAAGCATGATTCTTAGAGTGTGAATCATGTTGACTAAGTTTTTCATGTTCCTTAGTCAACCTATCACAAAATATCTCAAAAGAAGGCATGTCAAATGGATCACCTAATCATTCATTGTAGAATAAAATGAAGTAGAGAAGTATACAAATGAGCCTTAAAACTTAGAAAAAATAAAGACTATGCATTCCTTATCAGTTTTATCCTTACCACAACCAACCAATTAAGACCTTAATAATTTAAGTCTTACCAAATAGTATTCAATGGTAGGAAAATAATCTATGGAAATTGATGCCAATTCTTCCTCCAACTACATAGATCAAACCTCACTACTAAATAAAAAAAAATCCTTTTACTTATCCCATACCTACGAATGGAGTAGTACATTCCTCAATATAGAAGAACAAATTGTTAGAAACATGCATAGAAATCAAGCCCATAGTATCATCACATTTGTTCCTATGATAAAATATTTCATATTCCTTAGTAAAATAAGATTTATGGTCATGTAGGACCAAAACCCTTAACCAAGGATTGTATTTACAATCCTTCCATGGAGAATACATATTGAGGAGTTAGAACCTTATAATACTTAATCAACAAATTAGGACAACAAACATCAGAGTAAAAAATATATAAATATTCAAAAAACAAATCAGATGTTCCTAAATCTCTAAGTATAACTTAAAACAAAGCCCTCCCAAATAAAACTTCTCTAGATAATATGTCTAAGAAATCAATCAAAAATAAAAATATATTCAAAAAAATCACAATAAATAAATAAATAGGTTTGAATCAAAAAAAAGTGTGTGTAAAACCAAACAGATATTCTAATGACCTTTCAATTCGCTGTAATAGAATCACTCAAAATTCAGATAAATTGGCAAAAATTTGTTGTTTGAAGGTCTAAAAGGGAAACAATAAAACTCAGCGGGAAACAAAACATAATTTCTCCAAAAAAATATTATGGAAAATGATTCACACCCACGCAAAACTGAGTAGGGAAACTAGATTCGGCCCATATTCACTTAAAATTTTGGATATTCAGGGCAAACAGGTTATGAAAGTGCTAGTCTCTAAAATCTAAGGGAGAAATATTATCCTTGGTTGAACTATTGGTCACATGGACCTGGGGAATGAATTTTGGGGAAAATAAACCATCACCAGGGAAATGGGGTAGTGGAGAGTTTGGTGGTGCAGTAATGTGGTAAAGTTCTCAGAAAAGCATCTCTTCTCATAGTCCCCTAGGTTGTAGTTGTGATCGTGGGCACAATGAAAATCAACCATTCTTGAAAAAATACATGTTTTTAAATAGTTGTTTTGATTAGATTAAAGTTGGGAAGGGTTTGTACCCATTTACAAAATGTTCATAGAGGCCAAACGAGGGGGCTCACCATACACGAGACACCCAAAATGTAAAAAGAGAGAAATTACACAGAGACCAACAAATAAACAATAATCGATGGTGATTAAAATAATATTTACATTTAAATTTGTTGACCTTTATACCTTCATGTACAGACATTGACATGTGATTATGCTAACATGTATGCAAACCAATGTTGACTGTACATAGTGTAGAATATTTTGTGAATATGCCACCATACCAAAGAATATTCCTTACAAGCCACCAATTGAGTTGATGACTATGATAGTGGACAAACTGTATAGATTGTATGTATCCATATAATATGGAAAATGACAATAGGGCAAAAAAACTCTGAGGTCTTAATGAAAAATATTTAATTTTGATGATTTGATAAGTGATCTTGGGGTTTTTGGGCCTTTGGGATGCAATGGGGTAGGTTTTATTTTAGCCCAAATTGCTCCAAAAAATTAGCCACCTCCTATATTTGGTAACCACCTCCAAACTCCAAATCCTCATAGATTTCAGAAAATAATATCCCTTTTTGATGAAATGAAAGCCAATATTGACTTTCTCAGATGCCTTGATCTCAATAGTAAGATCATATTATCTCCAAGATGTGCCAAAATTAACTAGCAATAAAATCCTACAAAGATGAACCCTCCAAAATTGGTGTTTTTTTTCATGTTTTATCATTCCCTAGATTACCATATGGTGCAAGGGAAGAGCATACTCAATCTTACTAAAATCCACCAAGATCTCTCACTAGAAATAACTCTCCCTCAAATATGAGAAGGAATTTGTAAGGCCATGCTCTAATACCATGTAGGAGCTAAAATTAGTTCTATCCCAAGACCACCTGTAAAAACAATGAAAATATTCTACAAGAGATTATGCAAGAAATGAGCTTTTTTGATATTAAGACCTATTAAATATGATGATGAAGTATGTTACAAGAGGGTACAATAGGATTTATTATGCAGAAAAGGTGTGATGAAGTAACAAAAATAATTGTGTAGTGTCATTATTAAATGACATGAGGCATCATTAAATGACCTAGGACTCTAATATTTAATAAATTTAAAAATAAAATCTTATCTAAAAAAATTAAATATGCCTAGAACCTAAGTGAATTTAATATGTAAATAGGACCCCACTAATAACTAGCTAGGATAATTACCTATTTACACCAACAACCTTCCTTATCATGGCCATTTCCTCTAATACCTACATTGCATAAATAATTTAGTAAATTAATTTAAAAGTATATATTATTTAGATTTATTTATTTATTGATAAAAAATATTTGTTGAGGTCTATAAACCACGATGCTTTTGGGAAACCCCATATCACTAGAAAACTATCCTTATAGTAACATATAGCTCAATAAAATATTAGGCCATTCTATTTTATAACATGAATCTATATTAATATCCTAACCAAAAACACAAAAAATGGTTGAAGCCATAGATATCTACCACCCTACAACCAACTATCTATAACACTAACATATATAATTCTATGAAAACAAATAAGGGATCGAATCCTTCTTTTCCATAACTTCTTGCACATCTCCATCATAAAAAAGTTCTAAAAATATATGGATATAATATATTGGTAGTGATAACTTCAACTTCATAGCAATATCCTCCATTATATGTTGGAGACAAATCTAACATCTTTTAATCCCAAATAAGTTTTCTAGGAAGAAAATATGCTAAACCACTACCTAATATACCACATCACCAATATCATTATGAACCAAGTAGGACTCGGTAGCCATTGAAAACATAGAGGCATAGAAGAGCAATTGAGAAACATCAAAGATATTCCATCTACCTCATGTATAACCAATATTTAGTAATAGCTTACACATTATTGAGTGAACTAGGAAACTTGTCCATATTATTTGATAACTCCCAAATCCTAATGATCCATGTTATCAAAGAGAAAGGTTCATTATTCTTTTATATACATAAATTCCATCAAATCCATCATAGCCTCCCAACTTGAGAAATGATATTTGCATTGTTTTGGGGTTCTAACCTTCCCTTTCTCCTTTCATTGGGGACCACCTTTCTTCTTGCCACCAAAATGTCTCACACCCTCTATATATGTGATAACCAAAGAAAAAGTTATAACTTCAAAGACAAAATATTAAAAAATCATTTAATCCAACATCACTATTAATATGAATGAAACCGAAAAAAATTCCATCAATTTGAATAATTAATCTTCACATAATGTCCTCATGATTATACCTATACTTACCATTATCAATCCAACCCATTATTAAGTGGATTTATTTATTTATGAATAATGAAATATTTAAAATAATAATCATTTAAAACATTTTATCTTTTTATTAAACTAAATTAATTAATTGTTAGATGATTGTTTTTAATTAATGGATGTTTGCTAGGAATTAAAACACAAGTTATGGTAGGAAATTATCCATGGTGAGATATTAGTGTCTATACTTTCAACTACTCAAAGTTCCTTTTATCATTTAAGAGGAATAAAATTTTGTCAAGGGTAGTTGCTATGGATAGGTCTTTTGGCCTCTAAATTGCTTTGCCACCTACTTGTTCCATGGATCTACGTTTCCATTCTTCTATATGAATTATTTACTCCTTCGGTCATTTATGATCCAAATCTAATATCCTTCTTTCTCGTTGAATATGAGCACTCTACACTCCATGATCCTTGCAATCTCTAATACACTTCACTCTACTAACTTATAATGCTCAAGATTTCATTTAAATTAGTAATACAAAATATATCCCTGGTGAGAATATTCTTCTCCATTTCATTTAAAGAGTTATTTTTATTGACTTACAAGTGAAATTATTTTCTTGATAATTATTTTATTTATTTTAATTATTGAAAATTTATTTTATAGTTACTTTAAATGTAGTAAATAATTTATTGAGAATTTATTTTTTCAAAATTTTAAAAATAAAATATTAAGTCAAAATTTATATAATATATTTTATTTTTCATGAATAAAATAATTAATTAAAAATATAAAAATAAAAAATATCTTTATTATAATTTTCAAAGCATAATTAAATTTGATATTAACTTTTGGTTAATATTAAAGTTTAAGTTTAAGGTGAGGTAATTTCTATAATCTTAATGTTTAGGAATAATAAGAATAAAATTAAATAGAAAATAAAAAAAATTTGATTTAAGTAGGAAGAGTTGAGTTATAATTTCTAAACTATAATTAAAATTTATGTGGTCAAAAATAAAATCTCTTAAATGAAAAAAATAGGAGGTATTTTTTAAATAGATGTTGTTGGCACCTAAATCTAAGCTTAGAACTAACCACAATTGATTTTACCCTATTCCAACCAATTATTTATTTAGCTTCATCCCCCTCCTTAATTAAAAGAATATACATTTATTTAATTAAGTCAAGCTTATGTCCAAAATATTCCAACTAAATCAATTAATTAATTGATTTAGGCTAATTAATCTTAAATATTTTTTGTCCAATATTTAATTCCATTTTATCCCTCAATCCTTGTCCACTTAATCTTAGCCATTGAATCCATTCACATGGATCACAATATAAACTTTTCATCATGTGACAGTTAGACCCCATATTTATCCTAGGATGCAAAAGTCAAACTTACCTTTTACACCTTTACGCTTCATGGGACACTTGTCACATGACTACAACTTTAATCCAAACCCTAATCTTCAATAAATCTTAGCCATTCATAAATCAATGTATCTAGGCCATTGATTTTCCTCGTAAAAATTCTATAAATGAGAAGTCTCTCATTCCATTTGGGCATCCACTTTTCATGATATTATTATGTTGCTGCATTTTATATCTACTTCTTCGCTACTCCATTTTTCATATTTAATCTTTCATTAACATAGCCTCATTCTATCCATTTGATCTCTCATCATCTCAATCCTACCATTATGACTATTATTTTATAAGCAACCAAATTATATACAACAAAGGAATCAAAGGAGAAAATCAAAAGAGTATTCAGGAACTCTTCTTATGGCTCAACCAGAGAGAAAAAAGATGAAAAGGTACACTATTCCTTTTGCATACATTTGATTTGATTTTTTTTTTCATTTTTTTTTATCTTTAGATGTATATAATTGTAGCAAGAACACTAAATTCATGTTTAGAAAATCAAAGTAGTAGCCTTTGTAATTAAATACAATAAATTTTCATTAGGAAGATAAAAATAGTAGCTTTGTATTGAAATATTATACAAAAATATAAATATGAATCTCATAATAAAATATTTTACAATGATAACAAAAATATTAAATTTGTGTTAGAAAAAATTAATAGCCTTCATAATTAAATAAAACATAAGCTACAATAGAGCCGACATATGAACTTAGATAATTTTAATACATATAAATATAATGTCTAACTATTAAAAGAAGCCAGAAACAAACAAAAGAAATAAAAAGGGAAAACAAGGTAGAAGGGAAAAGTACGCATTAAATGGTACATTTTATACTTACATTTGTTTGTTTTAGCTTCATTGATAAAATATTGTCAACTTATTTTAAAATGCTACACAAAAATAATATGATCATGTTGTTTTATTTTATTGTATTTAGAATTATTTATGAATTGCTTTATTTTATTTACATTGTTTATTCATTTTTATTTATTATAGAAATTATTTTTATTTAATAATAGCATGTGGAAGACTATTTTTTTTTTAATTTAATTTAATTTTAGATAGTAAATCCTCTATGAATATTTCAATCGATATATGTTAAGATAAATATATTGAATTTGGAAGCTTCAAATATCAAACACTTTTTTGTCTCATTTTCATCCTTGATTGCAATACTGGTGTGTGACCTTTCAAAATGTTTAAAATTATAATTTGTTTTTAAGTTGGTAGTGTACACCATTATATGAAAGTGAAGGTACTAGCGTGTGACCTTTCGAAATGTTCAAAATTATAATTTGTTTTTAAGTTGGTAGCGTAGACCATTATATAAAAATGAAGGGCTAAGAAAATAAGTGAAAAGTTATATAGAGAAAGTGTATATTGAGGCCTTTCAATAATTTTGTGAAAAAAATCCAAATAAATTGAATCTGTATTTTTTTCATCTCTTTTCATGGCTGCCTCTTCTTTCAACCCTCTTCATGATTGCCTTGTAATTCTATATGAATTTAGGGTTCCATCCTTCTCTATGAATTCTTTGTTCCTTAGATGATTTGTGATCTCTTTCTCCTTCAACATGAGGTCTCAAATCTACTTTATTCTACTAGTGTTTAATAAAGTTCATTTTTATTATTTGCTGGAAAATTATTTTATTTTATTTCAATTATAAAAAATATTTTATAGTTATTTTACATTCAATAATTAATTTGTTTAATTTTTTTTAATTTAAAAAATAATATAATAAATTCAAATTTACACTAATTATATATTATTCTTGATAAATATAAAAAATAGTTAAACAATACATAAGTTTGCAGGAATTAATATTATAAGGTAAATTTTAATAAACTTAAAGTTTATGTAATATAAAGAAGAGTAAGAATAAGAATAAATTTTATTTTAATAACTAATTTGATTTAAGATTAAGGAATAGTCGAGTTATAACTTTTAAATAATTAATAAAACTTATGTGTCAAAAAATAAAATAGCTTGAGATGAGGTATCTTTTATGTAGCTTTCCAAAAATAATTTATTTTTGGAAAATTAAAATAGTAACCTTCTTAGTTAAATATTATACAATAACAACAAGAACATCAGATTTGTATTAGGAAAATTAAAATAGTAGCCCTCACAATTCAATAATATACATTAAAATAAAAATAATAGCTCTCCTAATTAAATATTATTCAATGGAAATAAGGAAAATATTTTTTGTTAGAAAAATTAAAGTAATAGTCCACATAATTAAATAATAACCAACATATAAATTTAGATAATTCTAATAAATATAGCTATGCAGAAAACAAAAGCAAAGAAATAAATATAAAAGGAAATCAAGGAGAAAGAGACAAACAATAGTATTTATTTTATTGTACTTTAGAATTATTTCTGAATTGTTTAATTTTATCTACATTGTTTATTTGAGTTTTATTTACTTCAAGAAATATTTAATCTAATGTAGAAAATTATGTAATTTTTTTAATTTTTTTTTTTTTTTGGGATAGTAGATCCTTGCATAGACATTTTAATTAGTATAAATTAGGATAAATATGTTGAATTTTAAGACTTCAAATCTCAAAAATATTTTCTATTTTCATCCTTGATTGCAATACTAACAATGATGAATTGTGTTTACTTTGCTGTTCCTTTTGGTTTGACCTTTCTGAGTGCGTTTTAGTTTGGTTGTTTGGTTGGACTTTTCTGTCCTTTCTTCTATTTTGTAAATGTTGTGGTTTCGGGTCCATGTAAAACCCGTTTTACCCCTTTTATCAAAAACAATGATGAATTTATTAACGACGGACATAAATGTATTAGATTTAGAGGCTCTAGATCTTAGAATATATTTTTTTGTTTCATTGTCATCAGATCTATATGTGACCTCTCTAAAAGTCTAAAATCACAATTTGTTTGAAAGTTGAGAGCATTAATAATTGTATAAAAGAGAAGGGCTGAAGAAACAAGTGAATATATATAATTTATGTTATAAAATATAGAGTTTATGTCAAGGTCTTTTAGTAATTTTGTAAGGTTTAGATTGGTCTCATGATAAAAATGGATACTGGTCTTCACATAAACATAAATTGAGTGTTCAAGTTTATGAACTGAAACTTTGTTGTCTCTATCAAGGGCTTTTAGTAATTTTGTAAGGTTTAGATTGGTCTCACGAAAAAATTGGATATTGGTCTTCACATAAACTTAAATTGAGTGTTTAAGTTTATGAACTGAAACTTTGTTGTCTCTGTCAAAGGCTTTTAGTAATTTTGTAAGGTTTAGATTGGTCTCACGAAAAATTAGATATTGGTCTTCACATATACTTAAATTGAGTGTTTGAGTTTATGAACTGAATATTTGTTGTCTCTTTTGACCCCTTCATGACTGGTATTTTCTTATTTAAAATTCTCTTCTAGCTATCTATTGGTAGTTTCTATTTTTGTTCTTTAGTTTGTTCAGTTTAAAAAACAAGACGTGGAGTTAAACCAAATTAATCAATTGTCCCAATTTAAGACTCTTCTAAAAAAATTGAAATAACTCAATTTATACCAGCGACCGAAAGACACATTCTAAGAGTTCTGAACCAAAAAAATCCTGTTTCCTGTTTTTAAGGTGTTGAAAAAAAAAATCCTTGTTGAATAAATGAGAGGATATCTATAATCAGTTTGCTCAAATGATATAGGGCGTGCAATTACCATCCATTTAAAATGTCTGTACGTGGATATAAATTATAATCGCTCAGAGATTGAAAGCTCTTTAAGGTTTGAAAAATATTACTTAAATATATAATGCAATAGCTTTAGACATTAGGTTGTAGCAACTTGAGATCTGCATGCCCTTTCCCACCATGGACCATAGGTTGTATCCATGACCCTGTTCCCTTGATCAAAACTAAAAGTGCCTGAAGAAGAAGAATGGGTATTTAACTATCTTTGATGATGATATAAAATGTTAGTTCAAGGTGAATGATAAACTGTCTATAAGACTGATTATTAATATTTTTGGTCCTGTGGTTACTCCTGCTTCAATAGCTAAACTACAATAGTCATCTTTAAGGAAGAGTTCACTGGGCCTTATAGAGAGAGTAGGAATCTAGTTATTTTAAAATGGATTCCTGCGTCCATCTATGTTGGTCAGATCTGGATGCTATGGCTCATGAAGACATTAGCAACGTGCTAGATATGGCTATAAAACTAACAACTGATGTGCATCGTTTTAGGCAGAAATTTTCATGCATAAATGGAATACTTGGACTACTTTAGAATGATTTCTGTTCTATTATTGAAGCTTGGGATGAGAAGCTTCATTTTCTGATACTTAAGGTTCAATCTCCTCCTAGAATGATTTCTGTTCTATTATTGAAGCTTGGGATGAGAAGCTTCATTTTCTGATACGTAAGGTTCAATCTCTAGAGAAGAATCAGCATACTTTGGCTAATGCACCAGGAACAGCTTTGGAAGCTCCTGTCAACTTTGCCAATTTCGGTAGATGTCCCAATTGTCTCTAAATAAGACTATACTTGATTACTGTTTTATTACTTTCTCAGTTTATTTTTAAGGTCAACTTTATGTTGTTCTTTTCAGTTGTATAGTGATTGGTATATTATATAGGTATGGGGCTTTTTGTATGGAACTTGACAATCCTGTTATTACTTTTTAGATCCCTGTGAGTTTAAATTCCTTTTGAAGTATAAAAAAATCTAGATATAATATCATTCAAACGTAAAATCCATGCAATAGCCTCAGTCATTATATTGTAGCAACTTGAGATACAAACGCCCTTTCCCACCTTGTAGCAATTTTATGCTGTAGCAACTTGAGATATGCCATACCCTTTTCTCTTCCTTGAAGATCAAAGTGCCCGAAGAAGAAAGGGAATTTCCCCATCTTCAATGCTCATATAAAACATTAATTCAATGTGTGGTATAGAAAGTCTATAGGGCTGATGGATTAAGATTTTATGTCCCATGACCAGTCCTGCTTAAGGCTAAACACAGAGGAGCAGTACATGAAGAAGAGCTCTGCTGGGGGCCTACCAACAGAGTGGGGAAAAGTTATTTTGAAAATAAATCCTTGAATCTATTCCTGCAGGCCATGATCTAGATGCTACGGATGATGAAGACAATAGCAATATTCTGGACAATCTTACCTAACGTAGATCTCAAGATACTTATGGTCAATCACTCAATACAATGCACAAACTATCGCCACGAAGGCTAATCACCGAATTCATAGTGTTGGAGTCATAAATTTTGTGCATATTAGCAGAAATGGAATGTGAGGGCAACATCAAGACCAATTTTTTTTTTATTACGAAAGCTCAGGATGAGAAGCAGCACTTTCTGATACATAAGTATCAATTTCCACACAAAAATCAGCATACTCTAGCTTGACGAATTCACATAGTTTTGTATGTTTTAATGAAATGCAGGCTATTTCGCTTTGGCAAAGTTTCTAATATTGAGTTAATGCCACGGAGGGAAAAAGTTGATAGAATTACACATTTAACTGTTCTATCGTTCTTAATTTATGTGCTCTCAACTTTCTAATGTTTGTGCTCACCCATGTTTTCTCCTTTTCATTCTTTGAGTGAAGATGCTTGCATGATGTAGGCTTGAAATGAGGTGATCATATATGGTGGTTGTGTGGTTAAGCTTTTAAGGGCTTTCTCATAAATCTGAAGAAGTTTATCCCTAATTCGACATGATTTAATTCATTTCATAATGAACCACGTACAATCTTATTTTCACAGTTAAGTTTAACCTTATTTTCATTATGGTTTGGGTTCTGATTTTGCTGTTTGATTATCTTCTGTTCAACAGTTGCAATCCACCAATGGAGAATAAAATTGCAGCAAATATGGTGACATTGAGGCTGTCCGGAGAAGGGGAAGTCTTTGAAGATTTCCAAGTGGAGAAAATGGTTGCAATGGAATCAGAGGTCATAAAGAAAGTTATACAAGACACAGACAATGGAGAGGAGGCTCTAATGTTTCCTATTTCCTGCAATAATATCAAGAGTGGTAAACTGCTGGAGAAGGTATTAGAGTATTGTGAATACCATGCTCATGCAAAATCGAACGGTATATCAGAAGAGGATACAAAGATATGGGAAACAGACTTCGCTAAAAATGTTCTTGCTGCTGACGGAAATCAGGCGACTGCCTATCATCTTCTAATGGCTGCGGATTTTCTTGAAATCCAAGGGCTGCTTGATTTATTATGTAAAACTGTTGCAGACTTTTTTAAAGACAAAAGCATCGAAGAGATACGCAGGATTTTCAAGAAAGAGAATGACTTCAGTGAGGAGGAAGAGGCGGCAATCAAGCGAGAGACCAGCTGGGCATATGACTAGATGCAATCTTTCCTGGGCTTTTAACTGGAACAGCTACTGTTTACTCTCATTATTGACTATTTTCATTTAATATTTTGGTAATCTCAAACTATTCTGAAGTTGGTTTGCAATTTTGAATTTTGGAAATGATTGCTTTACTTATTAAGTTATAGATATCTTACATAATATCAAAGTTCAATTTTTTTTACTTTAATAGTTATTTAAGTGATATATTAAGTTATAGATATCTCACATAATATCAATTCTCATTTCTTTTTACTTGAAAATTTATCTAAGTGATATTTTACTTTAAATTGTTAAATCGATATTTTATTTATATTGTTTAAATAAGAATTATTTTATTTTAGTTTATTAACAATTGTTTTATCTTATTTGCTTTTCGAAGGAGTAATTGGGTTTCTTGGTCTGTGTTTTTCGGTTTTTTTTTGCTCGATGCTCTCAATGGGCCTGTGTGCCCTTCGTAAAGTTAGTTCTGGTTTTATCTTTAGGGTTGCTGTTCTTTGCTGGTATGTAGTTTCTGCTGTTCTATTTTGTTAGGTGTCTGGACTTTATGCAGGGTGTTGGTTGGTTATTTGGTCCCTGCTGTTTTGTTTGGTCTGTTTTGGTGGCCTTTAGGCCTCGTTTTGCTCTCTGGTTGGGTTGGCCCTTTCTTTCTTCTGTTACCAAAAACAATTATTTTATATAGATTGATTTTTAATTTTGATTATATATTTTATTTGTTTTGTATTTTACATTGAAATAAGTGATGGATTACAATGTTCTTGAAATAAAATTTGACACTCATTTACATGTGAAATTATTAACATTTAATAAACAACATAACATTATTGATATTATTGGATAAAAATTATATTTTATTAGTATGTCTTATTAGATAAACAATAAAAATCAAAAGATCCAGAAAAACGAATGATAAATGAAACAAAATATATTTAAACTAGCGAATTTAAATTTTTTTATTCAACTATTTTAAAATTATTTGTATCTGTTGTATTATTTGTTTTATTATAGAAAGAATAATTGAAAAATAATATAAGATCTAAAAAATATGTTCTATGATTTTTTTCTCAAAAAATATAATGAGCAAAATTTATGTTTTTTAAAATAAAAATGTAATTTTAATAAAATAAATATCAAAATGAATTATTGTCAGTCACTCATGATTTGTGTAAATCTTCTGACCGTAACCATTCATATAGATTTTGCCATTTTGACTGGCTACCGTTGTTTTGGCACACAATGTTTGCTATAGAGTATTCTATTTCCAAAGCATTATTGATTCCTAAAACTCCCTTTCCAGGCCTATTTGCTAAGTCATATCTCCAATAAACCAATGGCATCATAGGATGGAAGTGTATCCAATCCCTCAGACTGAGGTGAATATATTTATTTAAATATTATTGCAGTTAGAAGGGTAAAGCCCAAGTACAATGTATACTCCTGTGTGAAACTTATTTATGAGTCGAAGCTAGATTTATATATTTGTAGACATTAGATGCTTCTGTAGAATATCAGTCCTTTTTCTCTACTTTTGAAAAAAATAAATTACAGTATACTGCTTTAGTAGATGTACCTTCTGTCTCTCAAAGAATTTAAAATTAAGATGGAATTATATTAAAAGATTTTGCAGATAAGAATTTCCTCTACGTGTTTATCATTATCATAAAGATATGTCAATTCTTACATGTCTTATCTCTTAAAAGGGGAGTAAATTTTACATCAATGCTCACAGTTCTTTCTACATATTGTAAAATTATCTGCTTAGGTTGTGGAGAAATATAGATGGTTCTCTTATATGACTGGGAAGGAGATCTATCCTAAGAGATGTTTTGCTGTAGTTTATGACTTCTATTGATTTTTAGAGAAAGTAGATTTTTACATGACAAGAAGTACTATCCTTCATTCCATACATATAGATGAAACACGTCCTTTGTAGTCATCGAGGCTTGTCCTACGTCAGAAAATAAAACTTATTTCAGATGTGTAGTGTATGCAATCGTGAAAATCCATTTAATAAATACAATGTCTCTTAGACGGTACAGACGAGTTAATTTTTGTTTTGTTTTGTTTTGTTTTTTTTTTTTGACAAATTTAGAATCTTTTGTCATCTTGACGCACCAATAATCATAATCACTTTCATTGAATTCTGGAATGAGCAAGTAGTTAGAAATTAATACAATGAATTTAACCAAACAAAAAATGTCCGCTCTGATACCAAATGAAAATTCTATATAGACACAAATAGACCGAAAAAAAATAATAGAACCAAATAAAACACGGTCCAATTTTCTGATCAAGAATCTTCAGTTTCTTGGTCCTTATTTGAGTGACAACTATATTGACACCAGTAAGTCTGGTTTAGTGTTTAATGAAAAAACACACAGAGCAGAGAAAAGACACACAAACTCAGAGATAAAATTAGACACAAAACTTAGAGAAATTTTGAGCACAGCTGAAGCCAGGCTCATACATTTCATTTATAGAAGGATACATATTAAATATTGTGCTTACTATAACAAATAGTTTGATGGATAATTTATGATGTACAAATCCAACGTGAGCAACATGGGAGGCTGAGATCAACACTAGTCAATTTAGATGGCTCTAGAAGATGCTGGATAGTGGAGGAAGTTGGCGCTAGATGGTTTTGTATAGAGTGAAGGGACTGGTCTGTGCCGACAACCTTACAATAATTAATTTACTTTCCAACATCCCCCCATAAATTAATTATGCCAATTATTCTAAATGTCCCCCCATAATCTAGCAAAGATGGGTCCCAACCTAAAGCCTTGTTAGGTACCCATTTACATTCACTTAATCACTATTACAATAATAGCCAAATTCTATCTTCGTAATTTCTTCTTTACAAATTCCATACTTTCTTGCTAATCGATCTTTTGATCTGCAATCCATTTTATTCCTTTCTAGAAGTAATCTCCCTCATGCTACTACACTTTGCTACAAGAATTTAGTTCCATCCTTTTGTCATTCAAACTTGGTGTCTTCATGCACATTCACCTCCATCTGATCTTTAGAGCACTTGAATCTTAGATGCATCCTTTTTGAAAACTATGATCTCCCAAATTCCACCGTGTCTTTCAAGACAATGCTTTCCTTTGAATCAAATTATCTTACTTTTCTCAAATGTTCAAACTATCTTCAAGATCTTCAGATCTTTTCTTAAACATTTTCTTTGTTGATAACTTCAAACCATTTTTCAACTTTTGTTTTGGCTCCTTCAAGCTGTTGCAACAGTCTTTCAAACCATTTATTTTCAAATATTCAATTCTTTAATCTAGAAGTACTCTCACTATTTATAGTTTTCATCTTGCTTGATGTCTTACAAGACCATGACATCTTGAATCTTCAAACCTTTCTTGATTTCTATCTTTTTTGATATATGAACACTTGCACTTGAACAACCTTTTGAACATACCTATCAACTTTTGCCAATTTGTTCCAAAACTCCAACCACAATTCATTTTCATGCAATCTTTCATATATTAATTATTCCAATTTGTATTCCAACACATTTTTTCAGAATGGGTTTTCAAACCACAAATTTTACATGGATATAAATCCCAACATTTGTCTTTTGTATGACCTCTCCTCTAGCAATGTGTACACTCCACACTTTATTTCTTGAATGAATTTACTTGAACTTGTAGCATCATTCCCCTTGTGACATACCTGCAACCTTCATACTTGTGCCTCATTGTTGGCTCAATTGGATTTCTCATTCCTTGTTCATATTTTCCTAATCCTTTACCTTTAAAACCCATTATTTTCATGATTTTTAAAGAAAAATTATTTTCACTAGCAATATTTATAGAACTAAATGCATTATCATCACAACTATTAACAAGATTCTCGATGCGGTTCTTAAACTATTATTGTTCTCTTAAAGCCCTTTCTAGGATTGGTTTTGACCATTTCCCCATAAGTTTTGTTGTGGATCCTTTAAAGATTAAGAAAAATATCCCCTTTAGAGTGGAAAAAATGTGGCTTTCCCATCCTCTTTTTAAAGAGGAAATTAGGAAATGGTGGAATATTAATATCTTTGGTACAACTATGTTTAGAGTGGCTAAAAAATTAAGGGAAGTTAAATTCAATTTTAAAAAATGGAAAAAAGAGTCCTTTGGGAACATTTTTAGGATTAAATCTGATCTTCAGATGGAGTTGGGGGAGATCCAATATAAAATCTAGAAGGAAGGATATTTGAATGGTATTAAGGAAAAATAGAATGAGCTCCTTATTAAGATGCATGAAATCATTGCAAAAGAAGAGGAGCTCTGGAGACAAATATCTAGAGCTTTATGGTTATCTACTGGTGATAAAAACACTAGGTACTTTCATTTATCGGCCTCAAAACATAGGGCGGTCAACAAAATCTCTCATATTGAAGTTGATGGTAATAGGTATGAGGAGGAGGAGAATATCAGAAGGCATGTTGTCATCTTCTTCAAAAATATTCTTTCTGAGAATGAGGAAAATAACCAAAATGATCAGGATCATTTGATAGAAGCTATACCTAATGTGATCAATCAGGAAGATAACTCTATGTTGACTGCTATTCCTTCTAGTGAGGAAGTTAGGAAGGCTATTTTTTCTTTTGAAGGGAGCAAAGCCCTAGGTCCTTATGGGTTCCCTGTGTTCTTTTTTCAAAGGTTTTGGGAGATTGTTGGAGAGGATGTGGTGAATGTTGTAAAAAAAAAATTGATTCCAAAAGTCTCCTAAAAGAGTTGAATGCTACTTTCTTGGTTCTCATCCCTAAGAAGCCTGGAGTGGTGAACTTTGATGCTTTCAGACCTATCAGCCTCTGTAACTCGATCTATAAAATCATTTCGAAGGTTTTGACTTCCAGACTTTTAATTATTTTGCCAACTTTGATCTCACCTCAACAGAATGGATTTGTCCCTGGTAGACAGATCCTTGATTCTATAATCAATGTGCATGAGAATATCCATTCCCTGGTTGAATCCAAGACTGAAGGCTTCCTATTAAAGCTTGATATCTCAAAAGCCTATGATAGAGTTGGCTGAAAATTCTTGTTTAAAATTTTAAAGGTGTTTGGGTTCTGCAATAGGGTTCTTCAATTGGTGGAACAACTTGTGTCTACTGCTTCTATCTCTGTTATGGTTAATGGATCTCCCTTGATTTTCTTCCAAAGCTCCAAAGGTCTAAGACAAGGAGATCCTATCTCTCCTATTTTATTCACTATCATGGCTGAAAGTCTTGGAAGAAATTTGAAAAGGTTGATAGATCAAAGATCCCTTGTTGGTCTTAAACCGTCCTCTAACAATTTTATTTGTTCTCATCAACAGTTTGTTGATGATACCATGCTCTTAGGAAAATCTATTGTTATGGAGGGAAAGACTGTGAAATCTCTATTGGATGCATATGGGAGGGCGTCTGGCCAATTGATTAATAAACAAAAAAGCTCTCTCTTCTTCTTTAATACTACTGAACACAGACAAAATAAAATTGCTAGAATCCTTGGTTGCAGGGTGGAGTCTTTACCTACCACCTATCTAGGTTTACCTCTAAGCTTTAAACCCCTAAAGTCCTTTTGGATTTCGTTGGTTGAGAGGTTTAGTAAGAATTTTTCTAGATGGAAAGAATCTTTGCTAAGTCAAGTGGGTAAATTACAACTCCTCAAAGCTACTCTTCAGAATCTTTTGATTTATGCTTTAAGCCTCTTTAAAATCCCTGCCAAGTATGCAGATGCCATTGAAAAGATTCAAAAAATATTTCTTTGGTCAGGGGTTGAAGAAAAAAAAAGGTTGCCTTTAATAGGATGGGATCTGGTGTGTAGACCTAAAAAGGCTAGTGGTTTAGGTCTTAGAAAAATCAGAATGGTTAACAAGATACTTCTAGCTAAACAAATTTGGAGGATATTTTCGTCCTTAGGGGAATGGATAGATATCCTGACTAGAAAATATTTGGAGAATAACAGATCTCTTATAATTAAGATGGACTCCCACCTTCTACCTAGAGGATCAACATGCTGGAATAATTTGATTACTGGAAGAAAATTTGTTGAAACTGGAGTGGGTTGGCAAGTCAGTAGTGGAAACCAAACTAGATTTTGGGAGGATAGATGGTTGTTTAATGAGCCCCTTATCAAAATTGAACCTTTTTGTGCATGGGATGAGATTTACAAAGCTCTATTTGGTATGTATGTAAAAGATTATTGGTTGAATGGAAAATGGGTGGAACTGTGTCTTGTTAGTCAGGATCTTGCTTTTGTTCATTCATCCTTGTTGGTCGTAAGACTTTGCCAGGATCAGTTGGAAGATCGTCTTGTTTGGATCGATGAACCCTCGGGTAATTATTCCGTTTCGTCGGCTCTTACCAAGCTGTCTTCTATCCAGGTTTCTCCTCCCTTCTGGTCGAAGGCTTGGTTCAAACACCTGATTCCTAAAGTCAACATCTTCTTCTAGATCCTTCTTCAAAATAAAGTGCTCACGGTTGATAATATTTGCAAGTGTGGCATTCAAATACCCAATAGATGTTATCTTTGCAAGATGGAAGCTGAGTCAGTTTGTCATTTGTTTCTTCATTTTCCTTTTGCTGTCTCGATTTGGGAAAAATTCCTCTGTTATTGGCAATTATCATGGGTTTTCCCCTTGTCAATTGAAGACTTCTTTATATACAATGGAAAGCCTCGACACACAATCTTGCTCTTGAGAAACTGTGGAATTTTTCTTTCCCTCATGTTGCTTGGGGTCTATGGAAGGAACAAAATAATAGAATTTACAGAGATAAAGAATCTTCGGTGGCCATTGTGTTTGATAAAATAATCAGATTATTGAAAGAAAATTTCAATACTATCCCCCAAAAGATTGGTAATACCGAGAAAGTGGCTTGTT
>VDFB02101068.1:0-11818 GCA_007258455.2 Sequoia sempervirens
AGACCACAACCTTAAATATCATGATTGAATTAAATATGAACCCCTACACCTCGATCAACATAATCTAATGTACCAATTGCACCTTTTATTTGATATAGAAACATGAAATCATACAAAATGAGGCATGGATCACTAATTCAATCATGATATAATTAGACACAAACAAATAAGAATGAATACATAAGAAACCACATTTTTGAAGATAACAAAGCATGATAAAAATTCATACAATATTTCCAATCTATAAGAAGTAGAGCATAGCTTGCTCAACACTAGAAGAAATTTGAAGTAAAATGTACATGTGAAAGCCACATAGCTTGGTCAACACTAGAAGCAATTTGATACATCACCATGAAATTGGAAAGGTAGTGGGTTGTTTGAAAAAAGGGTCCAAGAAATGGTGTCTCACTATGAGACCCCATTTCTTGGACCCATTTTTTCAAACAACCCACTACCTTGCCAATTTTATCGAATTGGCAAGCTCGTTGGCCCACTAGGTTGCCAATTCAGTGAAATTGGCAAGGTAGTGGGTTGTTTGAAAAAATGGGTCTAAGAAATGAGGTCTCACAGTGATGAATGTGAAATTGGAAAGGTAGTGGGTTGTTTGAAAAAATGGGTCCAAGAAATGGAGTCTCATGGTGATGTACGTGAAATTGGCAAGGTAGTGGGTTGTTTGAAAAAATGGGTCCAAGAAATGGGGTCTTATGGTGATGTACATCACCATGAGACCAAGAAATGGGGTCTCATGGTGATGTATTGGGTCCAAGAAATGGGGTCTCATGGTGATGTACATCACCATAAGACCCCATTTCTTGGACCCATTTTTTCAAACAACCCACAAAATGGGATCTAATGGTGATGTACATCACTACGATACCCCATTTCTTGGACCCATTTTTCAAACAACCCACTACCTTGCCAATTGGAAAGCTAGTGAGTGAAATTGGAAAAATAGTGGGCTTTTTAAAAAATGGGTCGTAGTGGGTTGTATGAAAAATGGGTCCAAGAAATGGGGTCTCACGATGATGTACATTACCATGAGACCCCATTTCTTGGAGCCATTTTTTCAAACTGCCCACTAGGTTTCCAACAATTCGGTGAAATTGGCAAGGTAGTGGGCTGTTTGAAAAATTGGTCCAAGAAATGGGGTCTCACCATTGTGAGACCCCATTTCTTGGACCAATTTTTCAAACAGCCCACTACCTTGCCAATTTCACCGTGAGACCCCATTTCTTGGACCTATTTTTCAGACAACCACTACCTTGTCAATTTCACCAAAGTACATCACCATGAGACCCCACTTATTGAACCCATTTTTTAAACAACCCACTACCTTGCCAATTTCATCGAAGTACATCACCATGAGACCCCATTTCTTGGACCCATTTTTCAAACAGCCCACTACCTTGCCAATTTCACCAAATTGGAAAGCTAGTGGGTGAAATTGGCAAGGTAGTGAGCAGTTTGAAAAAATGGGTCCAAGAAATGGGGTCTCACTATGATGTACATCACCATGAGACCCCATTTCTTGGACCCATTTTTTCAAATAGCCCACTACCTTGTCAATTTCACTGAATTCGCAAGCTAGTGGGTGAAATTGGCAAGGTAGTGGGTTGTACAAAAAATGGGTCCAAGAAATGGGATCTCACTGTGATGTACATCACTATGAGACCCCATTTCTTGGACCCATTTTTTCAAACATCCCACTACCTTGCTAATTTCACTGAATTGGAAAGCTAGTGGGCCCACTACCTTGTCTATGCTACGCATTGAACCAAATCATATAATCTTCCCAATATTCATATGTAAACTTTGAACCAAAACATATGTACAAACTTGGAACCAGAACATATGTAAACTTGAATCATAGAAATGAAAGGTCTAACAATCAACTAATCTTTATATGCATACTCTAAATTTAATACAAATTAATGTGCATACTTACAAATTAATAAGATCCAATGTGTATACTTACAAATTAATCCAACAAACAATTCGGGTTTTCTCTATTCATTATTGTGTCAAGTATTGTCTCTTGGTCAGATTCACACACCTTCCATAAAATCTTGTTCAAAGTTCTACCACATATTTGATCAAATAAACATTGGATGCCATGACAAGGTTCAAGTAATGAAGAATCTTCCAATGCATGTCAAAGTCTTGAAACAGCCAAACATTAACACTCTTATGTGGGTACCTTCTAAGCCACATTCTAATAACAACCACTAAGCCTATAGGGTATTTAATTTTTTCTCCATCTATAATCTGGGGCCTCCAATTTCTTTTTGGCCTCAACACAACAACACAAGTAATAATCCATTCCCTCTTCATTGTCTTCATCTATAATAACTACATAACAATGCTCTACATTGTTATGTGCAGCAAATTAGATGAAATTAGTCAGTATTACAAATACACTGCAAAGTAAAATAACAATAGAAATTTTAAAAACTATGTAAGTGATATATTACTTGGTTGAGCTAGATCTGATTTGTGGTCAAAGTCAACCGATGATTCCATTTGTGTTAGTTACAATGTCATCGGAGGTTGATACATGTGAAGTGGGCTAAAATAACTTAACCACCATTCGTCAACCCACTCCTTTGACTTGCATTCATTCCAGGCTTAAATTATACATGAAGAACAAAAGCATGCCATCTTCCCCATATGGATACTCCATGAACTTTCATTTGAGCTAAGGAAAGAATGTAGCTCACTTGATCTTGTCAGTGTACAAAAAACATCATATGGTGCAATGTTAGTATCATCTATAAACCAAAAAATATATAAACTAAATAATTACCTTTATTACCTGGACCCATCAAAGCATTACACCACTCGACGATTAATTTTTCATTTGTCAACTTTGCATTATCTTTATACTTTAGCTCTTCTCATGTTAATTCTCTTTTGACACATGCTCTTGCACCATCATGCTCCCTCTTTCCATGCCAAGCCTCACAAAAGTTCCACATATTTTGAACACTTGTAATAATATGCGTCTTGCTCAACCAATAAAACATTTGTGAGTTCTTGAACTTTGATACACAATTCTCCAACCACATTATATGTTGATTGTATGTTATTCCCCTCTGATCCAAATCATTGTAGAACAATTGGAAGCAACCTTGCACGAAATCTGAAGAATTTGTGCAATCATCACTAATGTAAAAGTGGTACTCCCGCAATACCTTCTTGTTATCCTCTATACTATTAGCTGCATGAATGAATGTTATGTACACAAATATAGAAACCTGTGTGGAGTTGTAATATTGTGATTTCACCTCACATTGTGGTTGTAGAGTGTAGTTCTCTACAAATTTGACCACTAAAACTATGCTACCAACTAGAAAAGTTTCCTTGCATCTTGAGTTGCAAGTCCAACCATCGAGCTTTATGGGTATGCCTTGCATACTCATACACTATACTATCATGAAATGTAGACATAAACTAATACACTGGAATTTTTTGAACAACCAAATCACATATTTTTTCTTGATTGCCATCTTTTATATTGTATGTCATTATTTTATACTTGTCGAACTCTACTATTTGTTTTCCAACTACATGTGTGCTTTCCATATCTTCACATATTGGCATACATTGTAGGCCACCACAATGTTGACATGTGCCATCCAAGCATAGTTTCTTGTAGAATATTTGGCCTTCCTCTCTTACACATAAAATTTCTGATAAGAAGTCTCTTGAAGATGTTGGTGGGGCATGTATGCCACAATCCTACAAAACATTGTTAGTATGCAAATCTAAACATATAGAATGATAAACATCATAATGATTAGAAAATTCAATATGTAATCTACAATAATAAGTAGTGCATGTGTGATTTATCTTGACATAAAAAGGTTTAAGCATTTCAAAATAGATTTGAAAAATTTGAATTTGAGGATAATCCTCTAGAAATTTACAAAAAAACTATGTATGAGTTGTATCTAAAAAATGCTTTGGATGTGGCTCACGGTTTCGACTACTGATTCTCCTTCTTACCACATCCCTTTTATTCAAAGGTGGCCTTGTGTTATTCTTCCAATAGTATTCAATTAGTGATCTCAGTGCTTCCACAATTGGTATATCTTTTCATGGGAGTCTACCCAAGAATGCCCATAATTCAATGGAATCAATGTCCTCAATTCTTTGGTGCCTTTGAACGGATCTTGATAAAAAAATTCTATTAATTCTCAATTGTTGTCTCGTCTTTCTAATGAGATGATAATTCCTTGTTTGATTACTTACTAAATTCAATGTAATGGCATGTCAAATGACATTACTATCTTTTGAGCATGAGGTCTTACCCACACTCTCATAAGCATCCAATAGATTCTTCACAGTAGTATTTTCACTTGAAGCATTTGAAGTTCTCAACCCAAGAATCTTCATGATGGATCTATACTTTATACTTCACATCATTTCAACAAATAGTTGACATCTTGTGGTCTCATTTAAATTTTCAAAGAACAATTTCCAAATCTTATCAGCATATCCTCTACAAGTGCATTTGGAATCTTACCTTCCATTGGCTGCACAATATTCTCACCAATATTAATCAAAAACTTTGGCTTTCTATGCAAAATTCTAGGTGGTGTACTCATAGGTATTGTAGACACAAAAATTATCCTGATTGATATTGTGCACTTGATCCTGATTTACTAACACCAATTTTGCCTAAATCGCTCCTTTGCTAACCATTTAATCGAATAATCTTTATTTGATTAAATTCATTATAATTCCTTTGTTAATTAAATAAATAAACTTTATTTCATTAAATCATTATCTTCTTTTAATTAAATAAATCATTTTATTTGATTAATCCTAATGTTTCTTTTTTAATTAAATAAATCACTTTATTTGATTAAATCATTATCCTCTTTTAATTAAATAAACTAACATTTATTTGATTAAATCTAACATCCTCCTTTTAATTAAATAAAGCAAACTTTATTTAATTAAATCTAATATTCATATTTCCTCTCATTTTGATTTAAATAAATCCAAAAATCTAAGTCAAAGTGTCAAATCAGCTAATCTCCATCTAATTTAATTAAATCCTAATTAACTCTAACTCTAATCCATCAGATCCTCTAGATTTTGCAACTTGCACAAGTAAATCAATTTAATTGATTTATTAATTCTTCTATTTTCATTCAAAAGGGCATGAAGTTGGAATATTCCCTCATTTTGAAATCTCCCTCCCAAAAGGTCTTGTCCTCCAACATGGCATTAAAGCCTCTTACAAGTCCTTTTTCTTGAGCCAAGTGGCATTAACTCCTCTTCCACATCTCCCTCCACAAGCCAACTTCCAAATTTCAAATTTCCACCTAATAGCATTTATTTGCACATTCATCAAAATGTGTTCCACCTCTCTCCACTAGCATGTTGACAAGTGGCATTTTGTTATTGGTTGATCTTTAGTCCCACATTCTCCATATTTTGCATTCCTCCATCCTTCTTTCCTATAAATGGAGAGCTCTTTTACTAATTTTGGATCCACAACTTCTTTTTTTTTTTTTTAGACTACAGGAATCAGGTAGCACGACCCCCTATAAACTGCAGTGCGCCTGGTAAACTTTTTAACGTGACCGGCGGTGCTGGCGCGACACGCCCTCCAGTACCACAAGACGGGGGAGACTAGAACTCGTGTACAGCAGAGCCACAACGGAATTACTTAGCCAGCTAAGCTAGGGCCCCCGCCCTTTGGATCCACAACTTGATCCAAAGTAATTATCTACATATTTTATGCAATTTCATTCATTGTTCATCAAGGTTTTCATAGAATTTCATCATCTTAGTTAGGTTATGGTCAAATTTCATCAAGGAATGCACAATCTTCATCAAAGCTTGCAAGGAATTGGGAAAGGGCTATTTTTCACATCAAAGTAGCACCAATTCCCCCATGGGATTAAAGGTTTGAATATTTTGAATAAGATTACTTAGCTTTCAATAGATTTTATTTGATATTCTCTCTTGTTTTCTTGTTCTTTTCATTTCAATGAATTTCATGGGGAATGATTGTTTTAGATGTGTTTGATGACTAACATTGTGTTGTTTTTCCATATTTGAATAGTTCTAGAGCTACCATTCATAGGTACATTCATCTCAACTTTAGGAATTTCATCAATATTTAAATGAAAAGGTATGTCATCTATTCCATCTTTGATCAAAGATCGCCATATAGCCCATCTCAAAAAAAAAATGGGATGGGCTAGATGGCGACCTTTGATCGTAGATGGAATAGATGACATACCTTGAGGTTGAGATGGGATGATGGTGTACCTCCTTCCTCAAATGTGAGTGATGATGTACTCTCAACTTGAGATGCGGTAGATGGTGTCCCTCTACATTCACTTGTGGTAGATGGTGTCCCTCCATATTCACTTACAGTAGATGGTGTCCCTCCATATTCACTTGTAGTAGATGGTGTCCCTCTAAATTCACTTGTGGTAGAGAGTGTGTCTCTAACTACGATATTCAAATTTGTCTTATCACGATACTCTCATTCATTCCCTTTGTGTCACCAATGCCATTTCTCTTTTTTATCACTAGTACAAAAATAGTAATAAATGACTAAAAAAACTACTAAAATTTAGTCATGTGACCATTAGTTTGGTTACAAACCATTAGTAGTTTCTTGCTAGTCATTTATAACGCAACCAAATTCATGACTCAACCATTTTTAGTCATTTATTAGTTGTTTTGGTTGATCAATTTGGTGGTATATTTAGTCGTTAATTTAGTCATTGATTGTTGTTAACTAATCATTTATTTAGTCATGGTAGTCATTTATTTAGTCATGATAGTTGTTTATTTATTCATGGTAGTTTTTTATTTAGTCATGGTAGTCATTTAATTAGTCATTATAGTCATTTATTTAGTCATGGTAGTTATTTATTTTAGTCGTGGTAGTCATTTATTTAGTCATTGTAGTCATTTATTTTAGTCATGGTAGTCATTTATTTAGTCATGGTTTAGTCATTTATTTGGATGAATCAGTGATTCAAGTTATAAATCAAATCTAACTTAATTAACCCTTACAAATTTATGCATATAAACTTCAAGTATCATAGATATTCAAATGTTGAAATAAAAACCATGAAATGAAGACTAAAATGCTTGAACAAATATGATCGATCAGACACAAATAGATCACAAATCAAGAGCAGTCACAACACAATATTTATGAGTCTAAAAATTTACTTCATTAAGCCTCATTGGAAAATCAAAACCTCAATGGTTACAACATTTATTGAAGAATTGAATAATTCAAAAAGGCATAAAAAATAGAGAATCACTCTATATCAATGAATTTTTTACTTAAAAGTTTCATTTGGATTTGAAACTCAAAAACCAAATGAAACTCAAGAACCTTTACAACAGTTATACTTTACAGATCTTTACAACACAATTAGTACACCAAAACATTTGAGATGAGCTTCACTTCAATTTCAAATTGAATTTAATTCATGGCTAAGTTGAGAATGGGCTAATGATAGCTTTTTCACTACCACTACTTTTACACATTTCAACGTGCCCTACAACCAAAAAAATCATCAAAAAATGGACCCTTTAAAAAAAAATAACTAAATACACTAAAGGCTTCAATCGGCTTAAGGATTTTACAAATTTGATCTTTCACTTCTGATGGCAAGCCTTGGTAGTTAAAACAAGCAAACTCATAGAGACTTCAAATGTTAGTAGACACTCACAAGGAAATTCAAGACTGAATTTAAAAACAAACTAAATACATTGATCCTTCTTAACCAATGTCAGAAAGAACAAACAATTGTAGTGTTCCATTCATGTGGTAGGGGTGACACTAGTACAATGCATTTGGCATCAAAGAATGGCCTATTTACATTCAATATTATCAACATACAAATTGGTTTGACTCTGTAGCTAGTCGGCCAATGTCACCAGGTATTGAAGACTATCTTCCTTCCACCATCCACTGGTTTTTGCATCATGAAAACCCCCAGTCTTTTCCACTTGAACCAAAAAACCCTATTTCAATGCCTTGATCAAAATGGAGAAGCCAAATGTGAGCGACGCCCTGCATCAACTTCTCCAACTTGGCGAGTTGTTGCTTGAAAATAAGGTTTTGATGAGGGTTTTAGAGTATGTTTTTAAAATTAAAATTATGGCCAAGATCCTAAGATTAAGCACATTTAGGTTTTAACATTAGGGCATCCTTTACCTACATTTTTTGTTGCTTTCCTCATCGCTATTGGATTCGGCTCCTCCAAACTCTTCCTTGTTGGTATTGGTTTTGGCCCCTCCAAAATCTTCTGTCGCTAATGAATTCACTGGTATTAACCTTTCACTTCTCCAATTTCACGAGCTGCAGCCTAAAAATAAGGTTTCGACGAGGGTTTTAGAGTATGTTTTTAAAATCAAAATTACAGCCAAGATCTTAATACTGAACACATTTAGGTTTTAACATTAGGGCATCCATTACCTATGTTTTTTGTTGCTTTCCCTACCACTATTGGATTTGGCTCCTCCAAACTCTTCCTCGCTAGTATTGGTTTCGGCTCCTCCAAACTCATTTTAGAGTTTATTAAAATATGTTTCTTTCCACCCTAAAAAGGATTAGGGTTTGTTTCCTACTTCCTGATTTCAAAATTGGATTTCAAATTAAATAAACTAGACAATGGATAAATCTCCCACTTATGCCCACAATAAATTATAATATTATAATATATAATAATATAATATTATATTATATTATTATATTATATTATTATATTATATTATTATATTATACCATAATATTATATTTATATTATAATATATTATAATAAATATTATATTATATTATATTATATTATATTATATTATAAAATAATATAATAATAATATATATTATATATAATAATATTATATAATATTATATAATAATATATATTATATATAATAATATTATATAATATAATATAATATATTGTATTGTAATATATAATATCATATTATATTATAATATATATAATATAATATATTGTATTGTAATATAATATATTATTATTATAGTATATTATAATACAACCAACTCCCTCAATTTGAAATATTTTTTTTAACTATCTACTTTAATATCATATTGTCTAATTTTTTATTTGTGTGACTAATTATTTAGTTGTGTTGTTTACCTGATGATCAAACTAGTCACTTATGATGATCAAATTAGTTATTTATAATTGTGTTGCAAAAAATGAGTAGAATTTAGTCATCTTTGGTTGTTGTGACTAAAAGTTTGTCACATAGTCATTTATTTGCCAAATTCTACTAGTGTATGGTTGAGGTTCCTCTCCAATTTGCATGTCTTTGTCAATCATATCTAATTTCTTCTCATGATGTTCCCTCATCCATGTTGCTTTCTTTCCATTATTAGCTTTGGTCTCTTCCTTTGTTGGTTTAATCATTGTTCGTTTCGTCAGCATGATGGATTATCCATAGCATGATAAAGAGACAAATATTAGTTCCTAAAAAATGAATCCATACAAATAAATGAAATATATGTCATTCAACCCTTCATACAAAATACTTACAATCATCCTATAGAAGAGTATTTCTAGCATAGACAAAGCTGACATAAATTTTTGGATGGAATGCCTTAAAGAAATGTGGTCTTGTGGCATACCATGATTGCAAGATAGGCACAACATGGAAGCATGGACAAGGAATGTGAATTGTTTGACAAAAATTTTTTGGTAGACATGTATGCAAAATGTGGTGCCATAGACAAGGTAGTGAGCTCACTAGCTTGTCAATACGATAGGATTGACAAGGTAGTGGGATATTTGAAAAAATGCCTCATAGAAATGGGGTCTCATGGTGAATATATTTACTGTGAGACCCCATTTCTATGAGGCCTCACCGTGAGACTCCATTTCTATGAGGAAATTATTCAAAAAACCCACTTCCTTGTCAATCCTACCATATTGACAAGCAAGTGAGCTCACTAGCTTGTCAAAGGTGACATGAATTTTTGGATGGAATTCCTTAAATAAATGTGGTCTCGTGGTATGCCATGATTACAATATAGGCACAAAATGGAAGCATGGACAAGGCATGTGAATTTTTTGACAAAAATTTTTTGGTAGACATGTATGCAAAATGCGGTACCATAGACAAGCTAGTGAGCTCACTAGTTTTTCAATGTGGTAGGATTGACAAGGTAGTGGGTTGTTTGAAAAAATGCCTCATAGATAACTGTGACACCCCATTTCTATGAGGCATTTTTTCAAACAACCTACTACCTTGTCAATCCTACTATATTGACAAGCTAGTGAGCTCACTAGCTTGTCAAAGGTGACATAAATTTTTGGATGGAATTCCTTAAGGAAATGTGGTCTCATGGTATGCCATGATTTCAAGATAAGAACAAAATGGAACCATGGACAAGGCATGTGAATTTTTTGAAAAAAATGTTTTAGTAGACATGTATGCAAAATGTGGTACCATTAACAAGCTAGTGAGCTCACTAGCTTGTTAATGTGGTAGGATTGACAAGGTAGTGGGTTGTTTGAAAAAATGCCTCATAGAAATAGGGTCTCACAATGATTTTTAAATGTAGTAGGATTGAAAAGGTAGTGGGTTGTTTGAAAAAATTCCTCGTAGAAGGATTTTTTCAAACAACCCACTACCTTGCAATCCTACCGCATTGACAAGCTAGTGAGCTCACTAGCTTGTCAAAGGTGGCATGAATTTTTGGATGGAATTCCTTAAAGAAATGTGGTCTTGTAGCATGTCATGATTGCAAGATAGGCACAAAATGGAAGCATGGACAAGGCATGAGAATTTTTTGACAAAATTTTTTGGAACATATATGCAAAATGTGGTATCATAGGCACAAAATGGAAGAATTTACAAGGTAGTGGGTTGTTTGGAATAATGCCTCATAGAAATCTTGTCTCACATTGATGTCCAAGGAATAATAAGTTTATAGGAAAGTGCTACATCCCATGTGCAACATAGAAAGGATATTTGACCACCCTATAGAGGAAGTGAATCGTTCAAAGCCAAAGGATTATTATATTGACAATAGAGCTATAAACATGGTGGTTAGATCAATAAGATAGTTAGAAGCACCATACCCAATGTTGGAGCTACACCCTAAGGATCAAAAACAAAAGAAAAAAATTAGAGAATTCAAGAACAAAAGAAACTATAGTTGAGAGAATGAAAAATATTGAGAACACAAAGAAAGAACTTAAAAATCAAGTAGTGCAATTAACTTCATACTTACATCACCTAGTTGGCCCTATTGACTTATTTTCACCTTTCCCCATGTTGCTACTAGCCTTGAATAAAGAGACTTGAAACAATGGAGAGAAGGGTTACAATCCCTTGTAGGTAGAGTAATCAAGGAAACATTAAAAATATATCACAACATTAGTGATAAGGTAAGTTTATTGATGATGTAAGTTTAGAAATAGAGATGAAAACCAAAATAGATTCAAAGATCTATTAATTTGGGAGGAGTATATTCCAATTTTGTAGAGACATGTATGGAAAATTTGGTAGCATAGAAATGGTAATTAGCTGTTTGAAAAAATGCACATCACCATGAGACCACATTTCTTTGAGGCATTTCTTCAAACAACTAATTGACTTGTCTTTGTTGTTTGATAAAATGCTTTGGTAGACATGTATGGAAAATTCGGTAGCATAGACAAGGCAATTAGCTGCTTGGTAGAATTGTTTGAAAAAATTCCTCAATGAGATATGTCCTCATGGACTACAATGATTATAGGATATTCACAAAATGGATTTGTTGAAAAGGCTTTAGAAAATTTCAATCATATGCAAT
>VDFB02101069.1:0-20429 GCA_007258455.2 Sequoia sempervirens
AGGAGAGTTCGAGTAGCTCTAAGAGTTCTAAAGAAGAACTACAACGTCAGCCTCAGCTTATGAGGAGGTCTACACGTGAGAAGAAGCAACCAGATGGGTATGGGTTCTCTATGGTAGATTCTACTTGTGCCTATGCTTTGATTACTAATACTAATGAGCCTAGGACTATAAAAGAGGAAATTGAAATGTCTGATTCAGATTCTTGGTTGGAAGCCATGAATGAAGAAATGGCATCATTCAAGAAAAATGATACTTGGGATCTGGTTCCATTGCCTAAAGGTAGAAAGCTTGTGGGCTAAAAATAGGTATTAAAAAGAAAATTGATCTGGATGGCTGTGTTGAAAAGTATAAAGTGAGGTTGGTTGCAAAGAGATATTCCCAGGTAGAGGGAATTGATTATGGGGAATTTTTTTCTGCAGTAGCAAAGCTAACATCTATCAGATTTCTTTTGTCACTTGCAGTTGTGTATGACTTAGAAGTTGAATAGATGGATGTGAAGACAACATTTCTTCATGGAGATCTTGAGGAAGAAATTTATATGTCCCAACCTGAGCACTTTGTGGTAAAAGGAAAAGAAAATTTGGTTTGCAAGTTAAAGAAATCTTTGTATGGTTTGAAACAGTCCCTTAGAATGTGGTACCAGAAATTTGACACATTTGTTTTGTCACTGGGTTTTGTAAGATTGAAATCAGATCATTATGTGCATTCAAAACTAAAAATGATCAGGTTCTTATTATTACACTCTATGTTGATGATATATTGTTCATAGGGAATAGTAAGTCTGATTTCTAATCTAAAATCTCAGTTGTCTACAAAGTTTGAAATGAAGGATCTTGGTGCAGCGAGGTATATTCTGGGAATGGAAATAACCAGAGACAAAAAGAGAAAAAAATTTGGCTTAGCAAGAGTAAGTATATTAGCACTGTTATGGAGAGATTTAGTATGACTGATTGCAAGCAACTAGTTGTTCCAGTTTTGCAAGGAACGAAGCTATCTGTTGAAGAGTGTCCAAAATCTCCTAATAAGATGGAGGACATGACCAGAGTGGCTTATGCAAGTGCAGTTGGCAGTTTCATGTATTCAGTGGTTTCTACTAGGCCGAACATTACCCAAGCAGTGGGAGTACTTAGTCAGTTTATGGCTAATCTAGAAAGGTTGCATTGGGATTTCATGAAAAGAGTGTTTAGATATCTGAAGGGCACTTTGGAATATGCTTTGTGTTACCATGACAAGTTGATTGAATCACAGAGGACTCTCAAAATTCGTGGGTATGTGGATTTTGATTGGGCATGGGACATTGACAGTAGAAGATCCACTAGTGGATATATTTTCATGATGAATGGTGGTTCAGTTAGTTGGATGAGCAAGCAGCATGCTATAATCGCTTTATCCACTACAAAGGCTGAGCACATGGCAACAACTCATGCTTGTAAAGAAGCCATTTGGCTTAGGAGATTGTGTTCTGATATTGGTTTTGATGCAGGGCAGATTGTTATTTGCTATGATAGTCAGAGTGCCATTTGTCTGGCAAAAAATCCAACTTTCCATGCCAAGACGAAACATATTGATGTGTAGTACCACTTTGTACATGATATGGTGGAGGATGGGAAGGTCTATTTAGAAAAGGTGGATACTCTGAAGAATGTTGTTGATGCATTGACAAAGCTAATGAGCATGGATAAGTTCAGATGGTGTGTAAATTCGATGGGCCTTAGGGTCCAGAATATTTAGTGACTTCATGTATTGAAAAGGGTTCAGTGAGTTCTTTGTCAAGTGGGAGATTGTTAAGAATAAGTGTCTCAAACTCACTGGTATGACCCTAGTTCTGTTACAAATAAACTCAAAGTTACATAAGTGTTACCTACATGCTTCTACCTCTGTACCGCTAGGTGATTGTGAGTGAGGTGCGGTATTGCGGTGTATACCACCATACTGTGAGAGCCTTCTAGCTGAGGTGCGGTAGTGTGGTGTATACTGCCATACTGTGAGAGCCTTCTAGCTGAGGTGCAGTAGTGCGGTGTATACTGCCATACCACAAGAGCATTCTATCTGTCTAGCGGTAGTGTGGTATACCGTCATCTCGTAGGATCCTCTTAGCTATCTAGCGGTAGTGCGGTGAGTGGACCATGGGTGAACGAGTGCGGACTTGGTTGACTGCTGAGGTGTATGTCGAACAATGGAGGATGTTGCTGACTTGGAGATGATCGTTCGATGTCTAGAAAGTTCAACAACTGGTCAATAGAGGAAACTGAACTGAACCATTTGTGCAGAGAATGTTTTGAATCATGGTTGTTGCTATACATTGCAATGTATTGTAACTGTGATGGGTTAGATGGTCAAATGATCAATGAGTGTTCTTCATTGTATGCAGTATATGCATTGTAACAGTGAGATGCAATGAAGTGTGATCAAAATTTTTTCTGTACAAGGTTGATCAGGAAAATGTTGCTACTGTGAGATTGATTATCTAAAAGGAGAGCCTGTAACTTGTATGTAATTCAATTACTATAATACAATAGATTTTTTCTTTGGTGTGGTGGGTTTTTCTCCCGTAAGGGTTTTCCCACGTAAATCTGGTGTTCAATTGTGTATGTGTTTATTTCACTATTCTGTTATTCCTTTCATGTGCATTTTAATGAACTATAATTGCAAAATTTAAAGAGATATCTGCATTCTTCTTTGAGGTTTGACATTAGGGGATTTTTTTCCGCACCTTACGCTTTCCTTACAAATAGTTGGATGAATGAGACAATGTTATGCCATGTTCAAAATAGAACTCAATTATCCCGCTTGATGAGAAGGTGGAAGCATTATCAACAACAATTTTTTTTGACACACCGAACCTGGAAATGATATTTTCTTTCAAGAAACTACATACAACTTCAAAAGTAGCATGCTTAGTCGGAATTGCCTCCACCCACTTAGTGAAGTAGTCGGTTGCAGTTAGGACATAGATGTGTCTTGCACATGAAGGTGGATTTACTACACCGATGAAATAAATTCCCCACTGCTAAAAGGTCTCTTCAATAACAACTGGTTTCAAAGGAAAAGCTATCAACTTTGGGTTACCTATGAATTGTTGACATAGTTCGCATTTACGCACCCAAGAGTATGCATCCTGAAAGAGTGTAGGCCAATAGTATTTTTCTCTTAAGATCTTGTGAGTGGTAACCAACGCTGAAAAGTGTCCTCCACATGCTAAGTCATGATATGACTTCAACAATCTTTCCTATTGTTCTTCATCAATACATTGTAAGAGATTTTCATCCAATGCACGTTTGTACAAACCATTGTCCCACAAGACAAATTTTTCTGACTTTAGTTTGATGGTACTTTTCTCTTTTGGAGTCAAATGATCAGGACATTTCCCATAAGTGAGAAAATGAAATCATTGGGTCTCCTCATCGGGTTAATGTGACGAATATTTCTTATTAGAGTTCATTTGAATCACGGGCTCTAGTCTCAAAATTTTCAAATGGGATTATTTCAGCAATGGTAACTAAAAGCTACCATGTATCAGCAAGTGAACGATATCATACATATTCTTAGTTATTGATCAATTTATATCCTTTAGTCCCAAACCTTACCGTTTGTGTTAGGATGGACTTAACAGTTGGAATGCCAGACAGGACTTTGACATATTTCATTAAAATGTAGAATGAATGTTTAATGCTTTAACCACATTAGAAGCATATGTTTTCAGGCTTTAGAATCATTTAGCGTTCATACCAATTTTTTTTGAAATCTCATGAATGGTGGAGTTCTGGCTCCTTTTCTTACTGGGAATTTTTGGTGTACCGAGCATAACATATACATGATGAATTCTTCATACAATGCAGGTGAATGCTGCTGGCGCATATGAAATGTATCCTTGATATCTGGAACACAACTTTTCCTTCCATCATCCAATGAAAGTGTTGCTACATCATATTAACAATACTGGTGAGTCTCTCCAAAATATGGAAGGAATCTTATGTAAAATTTACTGCAAGAAAGAATGAACAACCTTCTTGATGGAAGGTATTTCATTGATAGCAACTCATACTAGAATCAATCTTGTTCAGTGGACACCACATGACCAAAAATCTTACCTTCTATAACCCCAAAAATTGACTTCTTGGGATTCAAGGAAATACCATGTTGTCGACATCTCTCCAAGATTTTCCTTAGATGGTAAAAATGTTCATGATTTTTTTTAGAAAAAACCATAAGATCATCAAGATACACCACAATGAACTTACCTAGCACATCACGAAAAGCCAAGTCCATAGCTCATTGAAACATGGTGCCAACATTGATCGAGCCAAAAGGTGTTCTGTGATATGCAAAGGTAGCCCATGGCATTGTAAAGGTTGTCTTGTACTGATCACTTGAATTGACTTCAATCTGGTTGTAAGTTGTGCCAATAAGGTGTGTGCATCTTCAACCGGTTTGAATCTTTCTTCGAACTTGGTGCGAAGAGTGTTCCAATTAGTGACAAAAGCACCTAGAAGAGTATTAAACCATTCAACAACAACTCCTTGTAGAGATTTGATGAACAACCTCACAACAACATCTTTGTGTTCTATGCCAAGAACACCACAAAGAATGTAAAAGGCAACAATATGTTCATTGGGATGTTGTTTGTCATCACCTAGAAACTTCAAAATATGCTTTCTCAAGACATATGGAAGTTCATGCAAAGGTGCGGCCAAACTAAGGGGACCGAAAGCATTTCCCCAAGGTCTCGCAGGTGGTGCAACCATGGTAGGTTGCACAACAGGTACTTGTACTGGAACTCTATATGGAAAATAAGTTCTCTTGGAAAGGAGATCTAGCCTTTGCATTGGAGGATAACTGCGGTGTCATTTTATTTTGTGACCTGGGAGTGGGTGAGTATTATCTTCACAATCCCAGCTAAAAAGTGGATCCTACTGTGAGCCTCTGAGCCTCATGCCAGCTAGCCTTCAGGAATGTGAGTGATGGAAATGAGAGATACTAAAATAACATGCACAGGTCACAGCCAGATTTTGAAAACTTATTCAATTCAGTAAAAGGTCTTAGGAGGCTTTAATTTAAAACGTGGATTCCATGAAGTTTCCAAAAAGCTGTTGAGTGAAAAATTATGTAATCTATGTGAATTACAAAGAAACCTTATTTAATACAACTATGTGAGATATATCTCTCCTCTGAAGAGCACCTTCTTATTGCTTATTGAAACTAAGTAAATCTAATTAATTATTCTGAATGATGTACACTAAGAATACTGACATGATAACGATAAATGATAGAACAAGAAAACTCACGAAGGCACAAAGTCGTTTCGTAGCTTTCACCAATGAATCCTTTGAGATATGTAACTAGCATTGTATTAGAAGAACAAAATCTTCTAGATACTCCACGATAGATCCAAAAACAACATGAATAAATACAAGCACAAAGTCTTGTAGAGAATTCACCGACAGTATTCAATCAATATCATAAATTCGAATAAAAGAGTGTAACTCAAATTTTACATGGATTTACTCAAATCCATTTAGATCTCAATCACTAATCACTGCCAATTCCAATAAAATCCAAAATATAATCGATTCCAACACAAAGTTTGGTATGCAACTCACTTCTTTATTGATCAAAATAGATTCACAAAGATGAATACAAAGTTTCATGTGTTTGCTTCTCAAATGGGAAACACTTCGTTGCAAAAGACAAAAGATAAATATTACAAAAGAATCCTCTCATATTTATAAAAGAGAGAGAAGAGAAAATCTAGGAAAAGTAGATGAGCAAATCTAGGAAAATTAGGAGAGCAAATTTAGGAAAATCTCACCTAACAAGTTGACTTATTCAAAAATGTCGTCCATCTTTTTAGGAAAACATCTCTGATTTTACATGTAATTACATCTTGGAAAATGACATGTAAGATGTCGAGAACTATTTACAAAATGCATAAATGAAAGCATAAAACTATCTAGCACTGAAGATGAAAAGAAGTCTTCATGGTTCTTTGCATTGGGCACATAAGTCTTCATATTTCTTCTTTGTCTCCAACACGAATGCCTCATTTGGACCAACTGTATAATCCACAATGGTGTGAACTCTTGTGATTGATCTTCTTGCAAACAAGCACATTTTTTTGCATCTTTCTAGATGCGTTTTGAGACAGTCAAGAGAAATTCGTACATCACATATGGTGTGCATGGAAGTCTTTGAAAAACCTTCGTCTTCCACTTCATGACAACTTCCTTGAATATTTGAATTATCTCACTAACCGAGAGGAAAGTATGATCATCATCAAGGGGCTTACTTGGTAACTCCTCAATTCCATTCACTAGGATAAAATGATGTCCTTCAACATCTTCTTGTACTTGGTGGATGTCTTCAACAAGAGATTTGATCACTTTTATGTGGTGTTTGAGAGATTCTCTTACTTCCATATACTTTTCTTTGTCGGGAATTACCCCAACTTCCACCAAATTACTTAGCTTTGTCTCTTTCATTTGTGACCAAAATAAGAGACATCTTTCCATTTCTTTTTGCTCTTCAGAAAGTATATTTTCTTCTTTGTCAAGCTCTAATTTCAGCGGCTTGGCTATTTGAGTAGTTTTCTCCTCTGAAACAACTATGACATGTGAACCATGTTCTATCATTTCATCAATAAAATCATATTTTTTATAACACCTTACCCTTTGAGGAAAATTTCTCCACCTTTTGCACCGTTGGTTCTTCTATGTTTACCATGGCCATATGTCATATATCCCTGGAAGAGCCTGCAATGTTTCTCAAAACTGTTGCATAATGCTCAACTTTCTCCTTATACATATTTCTGGCTTGCTCCATCTTATCAAGCCTTCCTACTAATGCATCTAGGACCACTTGTGCATCTGCCTTTGCACTTGCATTTGTCACTTTTCCAAGTTGGACTCTTGTGACAGTGTAATCCTCCATGTCCACATCACCTTCTTCTTGTGGAGGTAGACCAATCTCAACAAACATGTGACCAAATTTGTCAACATGAAGCCTTGAATGAACATTTTCCTTTTTCTTCCCCTTGGATTTTGGAGGAGCTATCTCTTCAAGATCAAGCTTATCTGGGGAGATCATTTGTTTCTTTCGCTTTGATACTTGAGAGATCAGCAAAGGAGGAAGGGAAGAAGTATAAGCTTCTTGACTTATAGTCAATTCCTATGTTGTAGCCACTTATGTAGAAATGATTGGTATTGTAACAATCGAGGTAGTATTTGTCATGATTGCTCCAGTGGATTGCAAACCGAGTTGGCTCTACAAAGACTCATTCATGAATCTGTTGAATTCGGCTTCAGAAGAGATATAAAAAGATGGAGATGGAAAACTTGGGATGGATGATGGAGAACTTGATAAGACATCAACAATTTGTGAATTTAAAACTGTAGGAGGAGTGGCAAAGATGGTTGATACTGTAGGGGGAATAGAAACATTCACTGCACCTGAAATTGTTGTAGGAGGAGGTGAGCTAGGAAGAGGAGGTGGAGGAGTAGTTGGATTTGGAGGAGTATGACTAATATTGGTATTAACAGGCGATGATGTTTGGGGAAGATCTTCAACAACATTCTCATGGGGAGATAGAGGTTCATCACCATGCCTGAGTTCCTCCTCATTACCCTCTTTTTCAACTTCATCTTCTTCAAATTCTTCCTCATCAGATTCTTCTTATTCTTCACCCTCATTCTCTTCTTCATCTTCAGATGATTGCTCCTCAAAAGCAAGCTCCTTTCCTTCTGCATGTGTTTGTTCAGATTTTGTTGCCTCTTGTTCTTTAACTGTCCATGTAACATTCTTAGCAATGGTGAACTTGATTCTAGGACCTCTTTGGGAAGAAGAGGGAGTAGCCACATGTTTGTTTTTTGTGCGGAGCTTTTGCCGTTGGCTGGTTTCTCCTCCCGATGCTTCTCCTTCTAATTTGGTCTTATAAGATTTCATTTGGAAACCATGTTTATGCAAGTTGTGTAAGATGGGTCAAGCCTTTATCTAATAGAGACACTTTCCTTTTTAGACCATTGTATTGGAGGTAAGGGACTCCTAGCAATCTCATCTTCTTCATAAGCATAGTTTATGATGTCACTAGGATTTGTGAAATCCTCTAGTAGATCAACTACACCAAGATCTCTGATCTACTCTACTGTTAGCTTGCAAAAATCCATTATGTAGATGTCCTCTTCATCTCTGTAGTTCACCATATGTCTTCAAAACGGTAGAAATGTCGGTGATCCTTCTTCAATTTCCTCTTCACATTTTGGTAGTCAAAGCTAAATCTATATTTATATGTTCTTACAGTCATGATTTGCATTTCTGCATAGACTGACTTTGCTTTTTGTACACTATGAATGGTATACCTCCCAATTGTCAGTGGAAACCTAAAACCTGGCTTGTATATTCTTTGGCGTTGTGAATTGAGATCAACTGTCTACACAACTCCATTAGTATCCACTTATTTGAGGGATATTTGGGCAACATGTATCGACACCCAATAAAGCAACCGAATCTCATGTAGGTGAAGGTTGGAAACTGCAAAAAGATACAACCAACCTTACTAACCACTTTGTAGGCTTCATTTGATACTCTTTTCTTTTCAAAAGTCAGATCAAAAGTGAATAGCAAGGGTGAAAATAAGGCATCTATGACTCTTTTGAAATGATAAAGACTTTCTCTCAATTTCAACTGATAATAGAACTCACACAGGTACAAAATGTTTGTTTCCCTTTGTAGACAACCCTAGAAATTCTCTCATTACTGCAACAACATATACTAGATAAGACGTCATGTAAAATTTTAGAGTGGTTGGCGCATTGATCAATTGTTCATGGACTTCATCACTTATCTTAATTCCCCAATCAATATGTGCTTTCTTTCTTTTGATTATGCCGATGTATTCATACATCCAATCTTGAAAATTACGTGAAACATGCAATCCTTTAACCCTGCTTAGGAGAGTAATCATATCCCTGACATCTTTGAAATCACTCCTAGGAAGCCCTTTAGGCCATATTGAGATAGTAGGCCTCAGATTTTTCAACCATTGAGTATTAATTAACGTTTTAGCTTTGTTGGGATCACTATCATAGACCTCCTGTGCCTATTGAATTGAGATCTTTGTATATTGTTCCATGTGTGGAACCCGAAAAACAATATCAAAGAATTTAGGATCTAGTCTCATCATGACTTGTCCCAAGGAATCTCTTACACTTCTATCATCTTAGATGTAATGAGATGCAACTTGGAGCACAAACTCTATGTTATGAGAAAAAGTTGGAAATGTAGACACCAGATGCAAGTTGCTATGAACAATGGCTCTCAAGTTGTCTTCTAAGGGCTTTTGCTAAGTTGTTTACAAAATCTTCTAGGTCTTGATGACCAATTTCGGTGTCTTTGATTTCATCCACCTTTCAGATCACCATAGTTGGTGGAAAGACACCTTGATATCTATATTTCATCTTTCCCTCCTTAGAAGATGATGAAGGCTTTTTGGCTACCATCTAGAAATATCAAGACCAAGGAATATCACCTTCAAGGATCACCTGATGAGAACTTGATAAGAATTGCAAGAATAATAGATTAATAGATGTTAGGAGAAAATTGCAGTGTTGGAAAGCATGAAGTAAGTAGGCAATTTGGAGCAACTACAAATGAGCTATTTTGCACGAAAAATAGAACATTAGCGAAGAAATGAGGTTAGAAGAGCAAATGGGGTCATTTCAGGGTGTTAGAAGAGAAAACTGTTTTTTGTGTAGGAGCGGTGAAAATCAACGCTCCTACATCTTGAGATGATAGTTTGCATGTAGTAGCACTAAAAAACAACACTCCTACATGTCTTAAGCACTTGGAAAAAATGTGATGTGTCAAAGTGCTAAAAATTAGTGCTTATGCATTTTGGGGGGAGACTTAGTTCATGCTCGGGCATTGAATTTTATCATTTCAACATGTTCTTCATTTGATGGGGTCAAGTGTACAAGTGGCAAAAAACACTGCCTTAGCATTTTAATACAAGTGACTCCATGTAGGAGCAGTGATTTTCACCTCTCCTACATCTTGGAGTTAGGAAAATCTTTAGAGTGTAGCGGCAGACAATTTCACTGTTCTGTCAAGTAGGGGAAGGTAGATTCGATGTTCGAGCGTTGAAAAATGCCGTTCAAACATGTGAGAATGTTTGAAGTTTTATTTGGCCATTTTGATATGCCAAAACTAAAAATTTCACCGCTTTGACATAGGACGAGAAAACTTGGTGGAAATGCATTACAAAACGATGCACAAAGAGAGGAAAAATGCGAACAAGGGCATTGTGCAAAACAAAACGCTGGAAAATAACTAGGGCACATTTCCAAAACAAGAACAAACGCAGATAAAGAAAACACAAAGAGCAGGGTTGAAGAATTAAACAAAGGAACGTAGACTTAAAATCACAAACCCCAAGGCAAAAAAGATTCAAATAAAAGTATTAAAAACCTAGCAAGAAATATAGCATAAAGAAAACAATGGAGAGGAAGAAAACAAGGTGCACTTGGAAATAACATCGAAACCTAGCTCGAATGTTTGAAAAATATCCAGACACCGATCGACCTGAGGTTGATGGAGACCAACACACAAAGGAAGAGTGAATGACAGATGGAAAAATGAAGAAAGATTAGCTTAAAATCATTTTAATCAAGTCATTAAAAAGGACCATTAATGCAACTCGAGTTGCATTAATTACGGAGGATATAAAGGCGAGAAAGATGCACAAGCGGTGATTTTCACCACTTGTGCTTGTAGTAGACTCGGAGGAACAAAAAGTGCACTAGCGGTGATTTTCACCGCTTGTGCATCTTATAGACTTGACAAAAGGAAAAATGCACTAGCGGTGAAAATCACCACTTGTGCATTTCAATGCTAGGTGTAAAGTGTAGGAGTGCTGAAAATCAACTCTCCAACACTTGGAGTTGAATTTTCCAACTTAAGGCTCATGTAGGAGTGCTAAAAATCAGTGCTCTGACATGAGTAAAAAGTTGACTAACTCCCAAGGATTGGGAATTAAAGAAGATACTCATTTCAAAGCTCTTCAAAAGACGAATGGGGGGGAATGCTCAAACAAACTGTTTTAGGTTTTGGACTATGCGTCTAGGTGAATCAAAATTTTCCTCATTTTGTGTGCTTGAAGTACACGAAACTACGAAACATACAAGTTTCGTAGGGGGGTTACCCCATGAATCTAGCGCAGTTGGATTCGAGGATAACACACTCCCCCCTGCAATAGGGATGTGTGGGTAACACTAAAGAAAGAGGAAATGGTGTTTGAAGTCTATTCCATATATGCCCCTAATGACCATAGGGTCGGGACAATTCTATGGCAATGGCTCACCGGCCTCCCGGAGGTGCCGTGGATTGTAGGCGATGACTTCAATATGGTTGAGAAAATGGAGGACAAATGGGGGGAATTGATGTCTTGGAAAGGTAATGAAAAACACTTTTGGCATGGGATGAAACACAAACTCAACTTGATTGACCCCATGGAAAAAAAGAAAAGTGAATGGAAAGGCACGTGGTACACATGGTGCAACGCCCAAAAAGGTGGCAATAGAATCTATTGTAGGCTTGATGGGATATATGCAAACAAAGATCTCTTCAGTTTTGTTCTTGACGAGGCTGGGTTGAAGGTGTGTGTGTATCCCTACACACTTTTAGACCACCACCCTATCAAGGCCAACCTTATGTTACGTCAAAATAGACCAAAAGACTTAGTGAGTAAGTCATCATTCATCCTTAATACGAGCTTGCTTAAAGATGGGGATTGCAGGGAAGCCATTACTTCCCTAAGGGAAATCAACAAATGGATGCTAAAGGGGGCTAGTGTCATAGAAAGATGGAACAATAATGTCAGTAGTTGGAGGAAGTTTTTTAAACAATAGGTAAGAAAATAGCCCTTGACACAAGGAAGAAAATGAGCTCCAAGAAACCCTTTTAAATGCAAAGGTAAAACTACAATAGGCTCCAAGTGATGTTTCGCTTGGTGAAGAGCTTGCTAAAGCCAAAAGTGGCCTAAGGAGGATCCAAACCCATTAAGTAAATGGCTAGAGGGTTAGGGCCAAACTAAACTGGCTAACCTGTGGGGACAGAGGATCCAAGTTCTTTTTCAATGTCTTGAAGGAAATAAATGTAAAAGAACAAATCAATCAGATTTGGGATGGGAAAATGATGCTATCCTCCCAATCAGAGATTTTAATGCAATTCCAAGCCTTCTTTAAGGATCTCTTCACCTCTGAAGGTGAATTTGAAGCCTGTTGTAAGGCACGAGAAATGGTTAAGAAACTCATTCCAAAGAAAATTTTTGAGGACTCCGCTAAATTATAGGGCAGTTTAATCAAAGAAGAAATTAGTAATACTATTGCCTCCATGTGCAATGATAAGTCACCGGGTTATGGTGGGTTGCCTATTGAGTTCTACAAGTGCTTTTCAAGTTGGGTTAGTGAGGATTCGTTGCAGGTGTATGAAGAGGCTCTAGTCATAGGGACCTTGGGCAATAAGATTAACAAAGGGATACGATTAAGCTTCTCCCTAAAGGGGGGATAAGACCTTAGTCAAAAATTGGAGGCCAATAACCTTCCTGAATGTGTCTTATAAGATTTTGGCAAAGGTACTGGCCTTGAGATTGGTCAATATTCTTCCCAAGTTTGCCAATAGCACACAAATAGGGTTCAATAAGGTAGATATATTCTTGAGAACTTAATCACAAGTTGGGAAGCTATGCAATGGGCTAAGATATCCAATCAAAAAGCTGCAATGCATCTCTTGGATTTTGAGAAAGCTTATGATAGGGTGGAATGGGACTTCTTGTGATGTATCCTCCAAGCCTTTGGCTTCCCCCCTGGGTTTTGCAAAATGGTGGACATCTTGTTAAAAGATGCCAACATCCATATGGATGTTAACGAGGTGTTTTTTGAGGAAAGCAAATTAGAGAGGTTAATTCGGCAAGGCTGTCCCTTGGCACCGACCCTCTTCGTGGTGGCATCAGAAACACTCTTTTACTTGTTAAGGGAAAACTCAATTTCACCCAAGGTTAGAGGCATTGTGCTCCCCAATGAGGGTGAACTAATCAATGTACAATTTATAGATGACACTACTCTTTTTCCAAAATTGGATAAGGAAAACATGGAATCCCTAATGGCAAAGCTTGAGGTGTTTTGCAAGGCCTCAAGAGCAAAAATTTCTAATGCAAAATTTATTGCTCTTGGGTGGGAAGATAGACCACCAGATTGGGTGAAAGATCTTAACTTCCAGTGGGGTGGTCCTATCTTGCAGGTAAGATACCTTGGTATCCCCTTTGCAGTTGATCCTATCCTCAAGGAAATGTGGAGTTGTATTAAGAGAAAAATTGAAAAGAAGTTGGAAGGTTGGAACAAGCAGTATCCCTCCCTTCCTGGGAGGATACAGGTCTGTCATAATATCTTGTCCTCATAAAGCATCTACTTTGCCTCGGTCTGGTTCTTCAACAATTACCAAGTAAATGAAATTCAAAAGAAGATTCAGGCCTTTTTGTGGTCGGATGGGAAAGGGAAATAGAAGAAGCATGTCATGAAGTGGGATTGGTGTTGTATGTACAAAGTATTTGGTGGTCTAGGTCTAAAGGACTTGAAAATGCAAGGTGTTATGCTGGTTGCAAAGTGGGTGGTGAGGGCTCTAAGTGGCAACAAACCTTGGAAGGTGTTGGAAAGCAATAATATTCAAATGGAAGTGCCCAAACAAGCAAAAACCTAGAAATTGCTACCCTTGGGTGACATTCTCATGAGTAAATACTCGATATCCCCAATCAAAAGCCTGTCAAAGGCTTGGGAGCTAGTTAAACAAGGTGCTCAATTCAAGTCCAACGACATAACCCTAAGCAATAATGTTAAATGCCAAAGCTACAACTCCATATGGTGGAACGTGCACCATAATGACAAACCTCTTTCCCTTTTGCAAGGTTGCTCGGCTAAGAAATGGAGCCAAAAAGGTATTAAAACCTTTGGTGACATCTTATTTGAAGGGAGGCTTAGAAGCTGGACTGAGTTGGAATCGGTTTTTGACCTCCCTGCCTCCAACTCTAGGACCTACTTTGTACTCTTAGAGGCCTATAAGGATGCTAACTTTCCCCAAGATGCTGGAAAACTCCTTGACCCGTCCAATGACATGGTCTGGAAGGATGGGGGACCCATCTTCGAGCTTAAAGCTAAGACAATCTACAAAGACTTGACCTGTAATAACATCTTTCAACACCTAAATAGAAGTTGGAATGTGGCTTTAAGTGACAAAGAATGGCATTAAATTCTAACTAACCTCTAGTACAGTGGGCTTGAGCCAAAAAAGGCTTGTTTCAAATGGAAAATTCTTCAAAGAATTCCATTCAAATCTAAAATTGTGATGGTATTGATATTTGCAATATTTGTAAAATTCCTGAATCGGTAAAACATATTCTTTTTGATTGCTTCTATGCTAAAGAAGTTTGGAAAATATTTTGTAGCAATGTAAAAATTTGGGATGATGATGGTAAAATTGCTTGTAAAGATGTTTTAATGTTTGATAAGAAAATTAATAATGAGTGTAAAGCTTTTTGGTTTTTTCTTTCTATTGAGATAATATGACACATTTGGAAAGCAAGAAATAATGAAAAGTTCAAAGGGTGTAGGAGGTACCTTACTGAGTCGTCTAAAACACTCACCTTTCTTAATGTTGCATTGCATGTGTCATTACATATTGAGGTGTCACTACCAAAGTTCATGAGTCTTATTAGAGATGGTTTAGTGAGAATTAGTAAAGGGGAGGCTAGATGTGGACATGCCTATTAGTTGGAAGGGGAAGAACATGAGATATTCCTAAGAGCCATAAATGAATTCCAAAGGGAGTTCAATGTGATTGCAGAGGTGCAGGGCAAGCATAGGGTTCACTGTCATGCGAGGCAACAAGGGGATGCCCAGTCCGTGGTCGATGATGCTAATCCAACAATGGGCAAGTAGAAGATGAAACCACCACCAGGCTTGCATGCAACATCTAGTTTATGTCCTTCCCTTTTTGACAGTCTTTTTGGCATATACATATGTGTTATCCTTAATTTTTAACTCGTTTTAAAAATTTAGGTAACCAATCAAAATTTTCTTAAAGCTTGAGATTTTTCTTCTCCAAGGCACACATTATGAGGTACAAAGGCTGGAAAATCTCTGTTTCAAGTTGATTAACCTTTGGGCTACTCTTTTTCCCCTTTACGTTTCCGTTTTCGTCGATTTCTGACTTGTTTTTAGTGTCTTTTTGGCCAATTTCGGGTTTTCTGAGCAACTCAGCAAATAGGGAAATTTAGACTCCAAAGCAAAATTGCCAAAGTGTCTGAAAAACCCGAAATTGCTTAAGTTCATAAAAAACCCGATTTTTATTAAAGTCCTTTTATTTTGTCAAAAAAGCAAAATTGTTAAGGTACCTTAAAAACCCGAAATTGCTTTTATGACTTGAAAAGTCCGAATTTTTCATAAGAGTTTAATTTTGCTAAAATGAAAATTGTCTTTTTATCAGAAAAGTGCGAATTGGTTAAAAGCAAAATTGTTAAACTACATAAAAAACCCGATTCATAACTTTGATGTTATTTTACATTGTCAAATCTTCTGAAAAGTCCGATTTTTTCCTAGATTCAAGCTGGTTGAATTGTTCTTTGCATTTATTTCCTCATTTCATGGAAATTTGGTCGACCTTGATGCTTCAAAATCGGATTTTAACCAGTAAATAGCCATTCTCTGTCTTTTCAACGCGTCTAGGGTTTTTGTCTCTGCATTTTCGCGTATTCAACTTGTCTCCAGGTATGATTCGCATTTTCTATCTTCCTTTTCAATGTTTTACTGTCATATATATGCGTTTTTGTCTTTTACATACCACGTTTTACATTTTTGTCACTGTTTTAAAACGCGTTTTTATTCTTACGCGTTTTTCTTTCTGTTTTTCGTTTTTCATTATGGTTATTTTTGTATATTCGTTGATATTCTTGCTAGCTTCATGGAAACGCGTTTTATCTTGCTGCTTTTCATTTAGAAATGCGTTTTTCTTAGCAAAAATTCGCCTTCATTTAGAAACGCGTTTTTATATATACATTCATATCTCTCCGTTTTTCTCCATTTCATTTACCATTTCATTCGCCCAGCATGTTTTCTCCATATTTTCTCCATTCGCCTTCATGTAGAAATACATTTTTCCTCATTTACATTTACATGTCTTCTCCATTTCATTAAAATTTTGCCTTCCATTTCACATACCTCCGCACTTCCATACATGATGCGTACTTCCATTTAAATCTGCCTTATGATGAAAATACATTATTCACTGTTCATTTCCAGCAATAAATGTCACCTATGCTCATTTCCTTCATTTCATTCATTTCGCCACTTCATATATCCATCATTATCTTTCACAAAATAAAAATTTTACTTTGTCTCTTATTTCGGTTTTTTTTTTTAGCCTAAAGATACAATTTCGGGATTTGTATTTGAAATAACAATTTTTAAATTCGCAAAGTTCAAAAATTGTTAAATTTCATAAAAATCCCGATTGCCTTTGAGAAAATTGTCAAAACTCTGAAAAATCCCGAAATTGCAAAAAGCAAAAATTGCTAAAGTGTCAAAAAGTTCCGAAATTGTTCAAGTCACTCAAAAACCCGAATTGCCTTAAAAAGCACATAAGTTGACCTTTTTGGACGAAATTCCAAATCCAAGTTTTGAGATCTCTTTATCTTGCTGTTTCAAAGAGACAAAATGCCGTTTTCCATTCCACCACTTCATCCATTTCGAATTCATCTTCATTCACCTTCCATTTTTCTTTCAAAATCCATTTCATTGTTCTAGGGTTTGAGTTCCGCCATGTCTACTCACGTTGATACTGATGATGTGCTGACCTTATGGGATTTTCACCGCAGTCTTGCAGATTCCTGTTCAATGACGGATGAACCAACTTCTCCAGCAGGCAAAAAGATGAAGTATAAGTTCGACAAATATCAGAATGAGATCTCTCCATCTCACGTTGTTTCAAACATCGATGAGATCAAAGATACCGAAATAGGGCATGTTGATATATCTAATTTTCTTGAAAGGGTTGAGAAATCTACGTCTTCTGATACACAAAAGTTGCTGAGAAGTCATATCCATCTCGTGGCTTCTTTTCCTGTTGCTGCCCTTGAACCAAAATTCGTCCTTGCATGTGCAGCACGCTTTGATAGACAATCCAGGACAATTAAGGATGATGATGGCAACGTAGTTATCAGACTTGATGCTGAGACAATTAATAGAGTTTTCAGAGTACCTGATGCAACCACTTACTCAGAGATTTCATTGAAGAGTGCTCACAAACATTTTGAGCAGAAAAAGAATGATTGTATTAAACACATCAACTCTAAATGGCTTCTAAAATCACGACCTTGTGCGACCCGTATGCCCAAGTTGTATCGGTCTGATTTTATAGAAGAAGTTAACGACATGATCACTCTTTTGAGCAGAATTGCAGGGTTAAAAGTTTCTAACATGTTTGAAAGCTGGATGTATAAGTTCATGGTTGTCATTAGAAAAGCACAACATCCAATTTTCTGTGGAGAAATAATCAGTGACTGTTTGTGCGAACAGCTTGCACAGGTTCCTACCACTCTGACCTTCTATATGAATTCATATTTGGTCTACATAGCAGCTTCCTTGAGACATTTTCCAGGCTTATCTCCTGAAGGTGACAGATCATTGGTGCCCGTATGGAAATATTATGATCAGCTGACTTTTATTCCAAGTCGAGCGCATTATAGAAGGGTACAAGATGCCTTCTTTGGTTATTTTATGTGTTTGTTTGACAAAGAGTTGGTAAATAACAGGGTATCAGATGCAGCTTGGAATAAGGTAAATCAATATGGCTGCTTGTTCCTTCAATTTCCAACATTCACCTATATAAGAGTTGGCTGCTTTGAAGACCAACCTTATATGCTCCCAAGATATCCAACTGATAAGATCATTCTGATGGAGCTGGGAAGGCAATTGATGTCAGTTCATTCACGTCAAGTTATACAACACAAATCTGGAATTGGTATTTCTTCACATAATCCATTGGTAATTGGCAGGTATTCTTTGACAACCTCTTCAAGAGCCAAGGCAATGGAAACTGAACTTCAGGAGATAACATTGAAAAGATTCCAAGCTAGAGTGGATTTTGATTACAGGAGGATGAAGGATAAAATAAAAAGAGTCTTCACCCATGTTCACCGCATCGAAGACATTTGGGTAGACCTTCGGACAGAAAAGGATATATACAAAATGGATTATTGCAGGCTAACTTTGGAGCAAATCATTAACCTGAATCTGACTTTAATTCCAGAGGGAGTAATTGATGATAAGCAGATTTTGGATCCTGAGTACGAAGAACAAGGAGTTGCTAATGCTCTCATTCCTGCAATTCAGTGGTCTCAAAAGGAATCCGTCTCTATCTTTGATAGGTTCCAATCAGTCTTGGCGAACACCACCCTGGCTCAAAAGCACAGGTGCCTATATTCATCAAACTTATTAGAGCTAGCATGACCCCAAACTGTCCTATAAAATCAGAAATCAGAGAACAATCTAAAGAAGGAGCTTCCTCTTCAAGTACCAGAATCAAGCTGAAAGTAAGCAGAGCTCCTGAACAACCATTGGATAGAGAAACATCAAAAGGTAAGGAAGTCAATGAAATGCAGATTCAGGTATTAGATCAGCAAGAAGAAGACGAGGTTCATGAGACCTCCACTATTCTAAGTGAGATAACTCCTCACATTGAGGCCCCAATACCAGAATCAGCTATATCTCCTTTGTCTCCTATCGACAGTGATGTTGATTCTTTCTCTACCGTTTTTGTTCCTTCTATTCCAACACAAGAGACTTGTAATCAGCCTTCATCTGTAACAAATGCTTCCATGATGAACTTACCTAGTAACTTCAAGAGTATTTTTGATATCAATCCAATCTTTTCAGCTATGTCAGAAACAACTCTTCCAGAAATTGATACGTCTGTAATGAACTTTGATTGTTTCATGGCCAATCCTAGTTGCAATTTGTCTTCTGAACAAAACATTGTTGCTGTACAAACTGAGGCACCTTTAAGAATTTCTGTTGTATCTCAAACTGAGGCTATTTCTACTGAGACCGCAGTTGCCATTTCAGATGTGACAACCTTGGATCTTCCTTCATGGCTAAATTCAATTGCTCCTAAGAGAAAGAAACAGGCAGTGTCTCCTGATATTTTTGATTTCCGAAAATTGAAGAAACAAAAACCAGTGATTGCAAAGAAAGCTAAAACAATCTCACAGGTTTTTGTTGACAGCAACAGGATGAAATATGCTGAAATTGCAGAGCCCTTAGTTGATAAACCGCATGAAGAAATGCAGGTATCTGATTACAGGTTCACGAGGGTGGAATTGGGTAAGCAGACTCACGCTAATATGATGCAGGATGCTCAGAGTTCAGTGACAATTCTGACACAAAGCTATAACGAACTCTTAGCTAAAAAGGAAAAGCTCAAGGAAGACAATGCTCAGCTGGTTGCAGTCATTCAAAGGATTACAGGATCATCAGAGGCAGTTGATTCTCTATCTACAGCTCCTCCAAATGAATCAGTTAGACAATTAGAAAGAATTGCGCAAAAGGCCAAGGCAATTGATTCATGGATAACTCAGCTAATTGAGCAAAGTATTCCAATGATTGAGAAGACTTTGCAAGTTCTCAAGAATGTCAGGATAGCAAAGATAAAGCTGAATCAAACTTTAGAAGCCTTCAAGCAAAGTTTGGAAACGCTTGAAAAAGATTTAAAAATCTGGCATGAGATAGATCAAGTTGATTTACTAATCCTATGCAGCAATTTGGTTTTGCCAAATAGGGAAAAGTACATAGAATTTGAGGAACTTATGACAAATAGGTCATTGGTCATTCAAGATCTTATCAAAGATATCCAGGCTACTTTAGAAATGAATGATGAAGTTCAGCAGGATATTCTTTCAAATTTTGAAAAGATCTCATGTACAGTTTTGAATCAAGAAGATGAGTTACTTGAAGTTGATTCAGTTACTTCAGATATGGCAGCCAATCTTCGTCAACAAATGGAATCAGAGCAGTTTTCTATGGATTCAATTCAAAAGCTCATCAATCATCAAACAATCCTTGAAAAGATGCAAACTTCTTATGAAGAGCATAGATTGGCAACTATCAAATACTTTGATATAATTTTGAAGACAGTTGCAGTGGCCAAGAACACATTGGGTCCAGATCCGAACGAGTTGAAGATCATCATCAGCAAATTCTTATCTTTCAAAGATAGGAATGAAACAAATTAAGTTTTAGATTGTTTTATGTAATTTTACTTTCGACAATATATATGTGTAAAAACAAATTTTGCAATTGCAAGTGTTCTTTCCTTGCAATTTTCGAAAATGTAAT
>VDFB02101070.1:0-16956 GCA_007258455.2 Sequoia sempervirens
ACAACTTTGACAACAATGCAAAATTGCTCCTTGAGATCTTTTTAGTCCTTCTTTCACCTACAAATCTACACATATAAAGAGGAAAAATTGTTTGTTTTTTAATGGGAGTTTTCCTTAGTCAAACCCCATGTTTGGTAATTAAACCTTGACATAAAGATAATGACAATTGATAAAAGGAATGAATGATGAATGAACACTTGCTTGCTACAACTCACCAAACTTTTAATGGCTTCCCTTAAAGGACTGAAAACAACACATTACTCCAAGAACCATATATGGCTTTGCTTGATTGGACACTTGAAAATGCTTGGATGTGTTAGGATTAGCAATGCATGTTAGCCTTCACAAGATGACATGAACACACATAAACTTGAACATGATGCTAGGACCTTGAATGCTACAACAAAATGATGAAAAATATGCTCTTGAATGCTCTTGAAAATAATATTTCCTTTTGTAAACTCTTGATAGTGTGTCTTGCTAGATAGATCTCAAATACTAAAAAGACTATGTTTATAGGTGTTTATCTAATTTCTTGAAAAATAGATTCTAAAAGTTGACATTTGTATATGAAATTTGAATCATTAAAATACCACTAAAAATATATTAAAAATTGGGATTTGGGACTTAAGGAGGACCCACTTGCCCTTGGGCGAATGGGTCCTAGATCCTAGCCCATAAATTGAAGACACACATTCTCAAATGTAATTTAATTATTAATTGCATCAATTACATATAGGATCCCCTTTCAGAAAACGAGAAAAATAAGGCTTTGGAATGCATAATTTGACAAATTAGAAGTTTAATTAAGTCCAATTAATTAAGGGACCCTAACATAGTGTGAAATTGTAAAGTTATACGATTTCCTACACTACAGTTGTATAAATAATCTTAGGATTTTAAAAGGAAAAGATGTAAAGAGGGGTGACCTGATTAAGGAAAGGGATACCTAATAGCGATGGAATAAGTGGTATTAAGGTGAGGGAAATTTTGATACCACTAAATAATATGGACAAAATTGTAAAGGAAAGGGATCAAGGATTATGGATAGAGAGTCCCAGATGCACTTTTTTGTAAAGGAAAATATAGAAGTCCAAAATTCTATGAATTGAGAGAAATGGGTTAGGGATCATTAATTTGGTGTGTGCCTAATGCTAGAAGAAAAAAGAGCAAGAGAAATGGATTGGAAGACTTTAACGGTTCAAAGATTCATTTCCGCATACCTTATACCTTTTGGGTATGATGTTATGAGTAATCCTACAAGTATGGGTCCCATAAGAAGGAAGGGAGATGGGAAGTTAGATGAAGGAAATGAGTAAGGAAAATGCTAAAAGACATAGATTTTGAGACTTAAAGGAAAAGTAAATTCTCAAATTAGGAATTGGGGATGGTGAATATACTCAATGCCAAAGGAAGCATGGAAAAGAGTAAGAGGAGGAGAATTGATGTTCATGGATTAGTCTTGTAGCTTAAGAAGTATATGATTATATGAAGACCTAAAATCCTAGGCCAAAGGCAAAGACAAAGTAGGCAATGGAAGCATGGGGAAAACCATGATAATTTACCTAGGTAATGAGAAGTCTAAAAGACTAAAATAATCAAAAGTCTTGGAAACAAAAATGGAAATGTTGGCTTTCAATGAATGGAGGGAAAGAATACCAGCAAGAGAAAATCTATAAATCCAAAAATGGCTAGAAATAGACACAATCACACCTAACACTTAGAAACTTCTATAGTTTGAGATATTTAGGTACTAACACATATCACAAAGGGAAAAACACTACAACAAGAACATTTTAAAATAAGGGAGTCCATTGAAGGAATTCTTAGATAATTGGTTGAGATATTTAGGTACTGACAAGTATAACAAAAGGAAAAACACTACAACAAGAACATTTTAAAATAAGGGAGACCATTGAAGGAATTCTTAGATTGGTTATAGATGGTGGATTCAACAAGTAGTATATCATAAATGGGTTTACTTAAGTTAATGCAAAACACTACAACAAGAACATTTTAAAATAAGGGAGTCCATTGAAGGAATTCTTAGATTGGTTATAGATGGTGGATTCAAAAATTAGTATATCATAAATGGGTTTACTTAAGTTAATGCAAACACAAACAAATTCTCTACCAATTAAATAACAAATTATTTTACTTTCTAGTTAGATTGCTCAACATGTCTTGCTTAAAATAAATTCTTACTTTAAATGAAATTCAGTTGGGAAATGATAACAAAACAAGAAATCAATTGATTTACTAGAAATTAAATTTATGAATGACAATATTGTTTAAAGACATTTAAAAGGCAATAAGAATGAAAGATGCAAAATAGATAAACTAGTTGATGAAAAATGATAAAAAGGTTCACTAAAAAAACTCAGGTTGTGAATAAGAGGAATAGAGTCCAATTTTATATAAGAATTTTGGCACACTTGTAGAATGTAACCATGCCATTATTACATGCAACTTTTTAGAAAAAAATAAGGATAGATAACAAAAAAAAGAGTGCTAAAATTTTGGAAAAATGAAAAAAAAGGAATGTTGATTTCCTTGTAAATAAGGAAGGAATGTGGTTTCAAAACAATTCACGCACATTGTTTGTGCTTCCACATTTTGGATACATGTCCACTAGGGCAGTTCAACTACAACATCTGACAAAATTACTCTATCCTTAATTCTTTGATGGATGTCCATACCCTATTCCAAAGCTCCCATTTCGGCATAGGCTAGGAGGATGCTGGAAAAGGTTGCAAAGTTTGTCTTTACATCTACCAATTGCATTTGCTTGAAAGTTCCTAGAGCCTTTAAAAAAAATTGGCTTTGTGAACAATCTACAATCAGGGCATTCCATAGGAATGCGTTTATTCAAGGCATTCTGTTAAAATTGTTTATACATTCTGCGTATTCTGCAATCATGGCAAACCATGAGACCACATTTCTTTAATGTATTCTGGCAAAATAGTTCACGCCCCTTGTCTATGATGTCTGCCAGGCTAGTTGCAACTACAACATCTTACGAAATTCCTGTATCATTTATCCTTGGACGGATTCGATACCCTTTTCCAAAGCTCCCATTTTGGCAAAGGCAGGGAGGCTGCAAGCAAAGGTTACGAAGTCTGGCTTTGCACCGGCCAATTGCATTTTCTTGGAAGTTCCTGAAGCCTTTCAACAAATACATTTTCGTATATCCTACAATTATGGCATTCCATGAGACCACAGTTCTTTAACGCATTCAGACAAACAGTTCACGTGCATTGTCTATGCTTCCACGTTTTGGATACATGTCCACCCGAGCATTTCCAACTACAACATCTAACAAATTTCCAAAGCTCCCATTTCAGCACAGGCGGAAGTACGCTGGAAAATGTAAGCTTATCCGGTTGGAAACCTGCTTGTTGCATATGGTGCCACAGTTTGACTACCTCCTGAAGATATCCATGTCTTTCATCTGCTGCAATAATCACAGAGGCTCTCTTTCTATTGACCCATTCAAACTTCCGCAGCGCGGCAACGATGATTTGAATTTGGTTTGGCTGATGCAATGGTGATTTGACTGCTCCACTGTGACAATTTACGGGACAGTTTAGGGAATGAAAACAGGCAACGGATTGAATGGGCCCCACAAGATCCACCTAATCAGTCAAAGGCTTATTGTGTGATCTTTAAGCCCAGCCCACGCGTATCAGTCTGCAAACCCCAAAGAGCTGCGATAGTCCAACTATGCTAACATCTACTCACACATGACGTCTGGCGCGGGAACTGTAAGCCTCTCAGGTGAGCTCGTATAACTGGCAATGGCACCTGGTGTGCAATGGGCTATGAGGGGAGTTGGAAGGTCAATTAGTGATAGGTTCTGGTTTATAATTAATGAAAAGCCAATACTTAGACATGAAGTAGCAATTGAAATAGCAACCAAAGTTTTTATTTATGATCATCGTGGTTTAAAATGTGAAAGCCCAATTGTGGTGATAATGTAGTACTATTTGCAACATGCTCTTAATTTCATATTTCTTATGCTTGATTTTGTCTTCCAATCTGGAGATTATAGGCAGAAATTACCTGAAAAATATTTCAAGGATCCTACCCTTGTTTAAGAGTTTCCAACACCATTGCAAGGAGTGTGTAGCAGATTAAAAAGTGTCATGAATGCATAGCACATTTATTAAGAAACAAAAAATGGGTAGATGGAAATGGAACCTACAATTTTTCTGACTAGAAGAAGAAAAAGCACGGTGCAGACAGGGAATTTAAGCAGCTTTTGCAAAAATCTTGCGGGTGAATGTTGCATAATAATGAATGACATTGTTGGGGTTTTTGATATGTCGATTTACTGCTTGAAATTTTCAAATGAAGAATTATGATTTTCATGTCTTTAATCTGACTTTTGTTTGGTACTATCACTGGTTTTGTGGGGAAAGCAATGCTCTCAGATTTCTGAAAAGCAACAGATGTGGGGATTAATCTAAAAGGAAAAATTATGCATTTCACATATTTCCAATTATGGAGGCTAATTTGGTATCAAATTTGCAAAAGCTGCTTAAATTCCCTGTCTGCACCGTGCTTTTTCTTCTTCTAGTCAGAAAAATTGTAGGTTCCATTTCCATCTACCCATTTTTTGTTTCTTAATAAATGTGCTATGCATTCATGACACTTTTTAATCTGCTACACACTCCTTGCAATGGTGTTGGAAACTCTTAAACAAGGGTAGGATCCTTGAAATATGTTTCAGGTAATTTCTGCCTATAATCTCCAGATTGGAAGACAAAATCAAGCATAAGAAGATAGCAGTAAGGATAGAATATGAAATTGAGTATGATGCAAATAGTAGTAGATTATCTCCACAATTGGGCTTTCAATTAGTGATAGGTTCTGGTTTATAACTAATGAAAAGCCAATTACTTAGACATTAAGTAGCAATTGAAATAGCAACCAAAGTTTTTATTTATGATCATCGTGGTTTAAAATGTGAAAGCCCAATTGTGGTGATAATGTAGTACTATTTGCAACATACAAATTAACTTTTAAAAATTTCTAAAAATTTGAGTTATTATGAGTACATGTGAAATAATTATTACCAATAAATTGAAGAATTGAAGGAATAATAAAACTTTTGCTTAATGAATATGTCATTATCAATTGTGATACCATTTGAAAAACTTTGAAAGAATAAAAACATGATAAAACACAAAAATTTACTCCTCTACATTAATAAAATATCTCTTACAGAAATTTACCCAAACATACTTGAGCTCTTTACACTATTTTTTATTTCCCCCACACTCTAATATTCTCTAGTATCTTTTTCAATCAACGAAATACAGGATATAATATAAGTTTTTTTAAATGTAAATATACCCATACTCCCCTGCACAATAAGATTGATCCTTTTCATACACAACAGAGTACCCAAAAAGATAATATAGAGATATACACATGTAAAAAAAAAAAATGGAGAATGAGCAGAATAGTAGATACAGTGGTTGAGGTTGCATATTCCAATAGACATAACATAGCTTATAAGTAGCTGCAGAGTGGCAAAAATATTCTCCAGAATGTTTAAAAGGAGCTATACAACTATCCATGGCTGAAAATATCCTTTGTTAATAACTTCTGTGTATTTTGCACAGAGATCTTCATCTGCACTACATCAGGAAAAAAATAACAGCAACACAAAGACTTTTCTTACACTTACAGGGGAATAATTAATTATTTCTGATGTTGCAGGACTGTTATCCATATCCCATGTAAAACAAAATGGCAAAAAATATAGTAGAAATTTAACATTTAGCAATGTTTTGTTCTCATGACTCAAAATAAAGAAAACAAATATGTATAGGGGAGAGGGGCCAATAGTCGTGCACCCTAACTTCGCTCTTCTAATTATCCTACGTGGAAATTTCAAATCACTCCCAATTTTTTACAGCAGCTTACTTGGAAAGTCCCCTACTTATAACTAAGGTTTTAAGGCAACATCATCAAATATGATGCCACATCAACATGTTTTTTGTTAAGGTGTCCAAAAAGGCCCCAAAAATAAGCGAGACCAATTCTCGTGCATTCACATCATTAGTAGTTGAGCGCTCATGTGGCTCCATATGATTGGTTGCTTCTTAGATTAAAGGAATACATTTTGTTTAATTATGGGTAGTCAAATTACAATTATTGGACATTATATAAACAATTACTGGGTATTATAATCAGAATTGACTGCACAACTATTGGACCATGCACGACTATTGGCCCCTCTCCCCTATATCTTTCTAATAACATTTATTCTGGAAATAATGCAATGGGTGTCCAGACCCATAGGCCAAACATACAACTTACAAAAAAGAGCGGAAATTAAGATAAATATCCAGATTAATGGAAGACTTCAAACAAAATCTGAATGAAAAATGTAAACATACCATATATTTTTGTAGTTGAGAAAAGAACCCATTATTTTTGCTTCATTTTTCATATTTTTATGCAATTGTAAAGATACACTTTCTTTGTACATAAATTTTTCATGTTTGTAAGCAAGAAGATAGGGCCAAGAGAAAAGAGGCACATTGAAATAAAGTTTCCTCTTGTAAACGGTCATTGCAATCAAAAGAACATAAGAACGAAGCATTTTATAAACAATAACAAATATGAATTTGTCTATTGGTTGTACAGTATGTCAGCAACAAAAATTAATCAAAATATGAATGTTACATGTAACGGTACTGATGAAACATCACGAACATTGCTGCTGATACTACAATTTCTAAGCTTCAACCACCAAATATATCAGATGTTGTATACGTTTGTTTTAGTATAACTTAACCATATCATGATGGGTAGCACATCAATCAGTTACGATGAGTCATGTAATGGAAAATCCTGTATAAGTAGCCATGTCAATATAGTCCACCATAATAAGGTGGTGCACATGGACAATGAGGGAAAAATCTTGTGTAGAGATGACAAATGGGTAACTGTCGCTGAAAGAAAATAAATTATGTTGAAAACATGGAGGATATGAACCAGCATATGAAGATAAGAAATCTGATATAAACAAATGCTCAAGCTAAATACTGCAGCAAGAATATGTGTAGCATATATTCTAGTGCATTTAAAATGAGCATATGCCCCAATTTGTGTTCAACATATAATCCATTTGAATTTTTTTTTAAACTGTAATTCTTAGACAGTCTTCTTCAAAGAATGTTGTATTAATTGAAAACATTACCAGCATACATATATTAAATGATTTTAAAAACAACCTAAAAATCAACAGTGAAGTTTAAGAAAAACGTTCCAAGTACGAATTTTTGTCATTCTCAGGGTAATCTGACAGTGGAACCAAGTTTTAATATAATTTATAAACTTATTAGCTGATTCACATTGAGTATAAGCAAGTATAAAATTATTAATGCATGACAACTGATAGCTAGTTATGAGGAAACAGAGCATTGTGTTCCAGGCTGTGATCTCTCTTGTGGGCTTCGAATCTGTGTTATCACTACATTTTGCAGTCTTAGCTTAAACAATACTAATTATCATTTTCTTACGTTGAAGGTCCAATAAGATATTAGCAGGCCTTATATAATACTCTTTAAAATTTAGTGATACTAAATCTGCGTACAATAATTTCCTGAATTGAGTGATCCGTTGTTATTCGTGGTGGTCAGTGTGCCTGGTGCCTCTCAGATAATCCCATGTTGAACCAAGGAGGTTGGGAAGCTGGGTGGTTTGTGGACAAGCCGAGGCGGATTGCTTGAGAATTGGTGGAGTACAACTTAAAGTTGGGCGGTGGTTGCCTACCCTTTGGCCTTTTTGCAGAATGAGATGAAGATTGGGGTATCTGGACCAGAATTTAGCTCAGGGTGGAGAGGCTTTAATGGTTTTTGAACCATCTTCAGCATCTCTAAAACGCGTAGAGTAGTGATTTTGGAAGTTCTAGGTCAGGAAGTTTCAGTCAAGATTTGTTCCATTTCTATTTGTTAATTTGTAAAGTTTTGAAAGTGACACATTTGTATATTGGTTTCTCTAAGGGGTTCCTTCATCATTTTGGTAAATATGTGTGGATGTTGCATCTCTAGGTTCAGAGAACTATGATGCTTCTAACCAAGGCTTTTAGGGTTACTTACTACTGGTGGGTAAGCCGGCCTATTTTCAGTTAGGCTTTGAGTGATTTATTGCTATCACTGCATTATGGTCTGCACATTTATTGTAAGGGCAGTAGTTTATTGGATTTAATATTGGTACCACCTTAGTGTGAGGATATCTTTGGAGAATATGTCAAGCTTTTTTTTTGGAGATTTCTGATTTGTCTTAAACCTCATAGGGACCTAACTCATTGGAGCAATGGAAATTTTGTTTAACCTAGCCTCATAAACGAGAATGGATTTTTCCATGGTTTTTTTTTTCTTTCTTTTTCCCGTCCAAGGATTACTGTGGAGCCGATTTATTAGACATCTACTGCATTTGAAAATGAATTTGTTACATAGGCAATTCTAAAGCATGACAGGAAGATGAGAAAACTAAAGCAGGTGAAATGATGGCTCCCAAAGATGAGGAGACACTGGCATATTTTAAAGACAAAACAATTAGAAAGTTCAAATCTCAGAGGACTAGTTTATGTCAGGCACAACACCAACCTGGTTTTCAATTGAATGATGAGGAGCAAGGGGTGTCTGAAGTGACTGATCCAGAAAATTCTAGTCAACATATTATTTGCTCAGAAAGTGCAGTAATCTCATGCAATGTTCAATTGAATAACAAGATGTTACAAGATATGACTGATTTAAATACACCTGAATTTTTTATGAAAACTATTCCCACTTCAGAAATTTCAGATAGTAAATTGGAATTGGCCAACAGCAGTGTGATAATAATTAATTGCCAAAGCTATGCAGTTGAAGAGATAGAATTGGAGAAACCTAAAAGTAAAAGGCCATGATCTGAAAATGGTTCTGCTAAGCTGAATTCAGAGAAAGTGCCTTATTTAGTTGATTTGGTCCTTGAACCAGCTGCAGATGATAAACACAAAAGAAGTCCGATATGGTCTATGCCTAAATTTCTTCAACGTCTGAAATGGGATGCTGGGTAGGCGTTGATTATATGCAGATTTAATTGTGAAACAGGAGAACTTGGACCCCTATGCTGCAGAACAGGGCTACAGAAGTATACATGCAGATTTATTGCAAGAGAAAGGTTTTTTTTGGCTGAGAGAGAGGCCTTAGTTTCCATTGCTGAGACAAAGCATACAGGGCAAAATTTCTATATAAACATTTGAAATTTTTTTAAATAAAGGTATTTTGTGTTGAACGTCTCCATTTTCAATAAGTTTCATTGCCTAGTATTATAATAGATTCCTTCAGTTACATTTGCTAGATGAGTTGTATGCATGCTTAGTATGATCAGGGAGCGGAAAACCTTTGAGAGGCCCTCAAAGATCGTTTACATCGTATCATTGGTAATGTATTGCTTGTAGATGGATTATTAGAGAACATTCAAGATTCAATCAACAACACTGACAGTTTTGGACCTCCCTATGTATGATGTTGTAAATGGTTGTACTTTTCAAAGGTTCAGATGTTATGGGTTGGAGTCCCCTTATCACGATAAGCAGTCTCCTACAGGTTGAGGATTTTAGACGCGCTTTCACAGAGTCATTATCAGCAGGTAAGTAACAATTATGAAGACTAATTGTTAATGTTGTAATGGGAACGAATTTACTTGTATTGATTTAGGATTTTATCACTTGAATTAAAAGCTTGTGGGTATCAATTTATGGCAGGATGTCCATCCCAGCAATGCAAGTCAGGGTCAAATGCAGCAGAGAAAGTGGACGTGGATTTTGTTCTGTGTGATGCTAATTCAAAGGGTCTTACATTTCAAAATACAGATGTTACAAGGTCCACATTTCACAGTAAAAGACTTCTACATTGGAGGAACAGAGAAGGCATGCAAACTATTTGACAGAATGCCTCAAAGAGATGTCATATATTAAAAATGGGTTCGTTGAAAAGGCTTTAGAAAAGCTTTAAGCAAATGCAACTAGACAGCGTAGAAAAAAAAGCGTACAAAATTTAAAGCAGATGCAAATATACAATAAACTGAAATCATGGGAAGTGACTTACCTATAGATTCTGCGCAAAGTGTGTCGACCTGTCAATGATGCCAATGAGTGAAAATGAGGAGGTTCTGGGACTTTTGGAAACCCCAAGTTATGTACTCTGCCTTCTCTTACTACTAAATTATTCACAATAAAAGAAGGAAAAGCATTAGTAGCAAAGTAATAAACTATAGAATTAAGCGATAATAATGGGGCCGAGAGGTATCACAAAACTTCCCACAGTACATAAAAATCTGATGATGACAATGAGTAAAATGCAGGTCCATAAACTGAGGCATATATTATGAAAACACAAATATTTTGGACACAACTCCAGGTATGTGGTGAAGGAGGTTAATGTTAAAAGCGGTGCCATGATATTAAGCGACTAGAGATTTTAAACACCAACCATGGAGAGGAAGGAAGAAAAGTTAAATGCCATTAGCAAAGGACAGCCTTCGGAAACTTCAAGTTGCTTTCACCTTTGCTAAATTTAAATGGTTGATGCATAATGCAAGATAAAATGCAAAGAGCAGGAGACAATATGATGTACCACAACAACAATCATGCTTCATCCAAGTAATCCTCCCCTGTGAGCTGAGGATTTAGTGGTTGGGAACTTTCACCAGTCACTTGTAATTGGTTTGTGACATCTCCATACTATGAGGCAATTAGATCATACACAGTCCATGAAACATGGCATATTCAGTAGTACCAAAACCACGAGTTTGGAATTTTCTGCATCAAATATAAAAATGAAGAAACATGAGAATTGGAAGAAAATTGCACAGTTGAACAACTATTGACTTCTAAGAAGATTACAAATTCATATTAGGCACCCGCAACAATAAAAAGATTGGTCTTGTTGCTCCTGATGTTCAAAAGATGTCTAGTTAGCTAATAAGGTAATCAGAAGCTAGGTATTCACTAGGGCTAGAAATAGGTCATTTGATATTTTGGTAGTCTGTGTAGCTAATTTTTTTTGGAAAGTAGGATGTCTTGAATGGAACTACATACGATTTTATGCCAACCTTCCAAAAGATTGTGTGAATAAGTATCTAACACTATTATAGTCAGGGCTCCGCCAGTAAGTCCACCATTGCTTCCAGAAACAAGACTTGAATTGTCCAAAGAATGACTAAGAATACTAGGTTGGAAAGTGAATTTCTTCTGCTTGTGGGGGTGGAGTACTGAGCTCTTTCACCAATGCTTTGTTTCGCCTGAATATTTAAAAAAATGGCTCAATGTAAAATATTAGTTTTAGTTGTATGTTGGCTTCTCTTCTGTCCATGTGTCTCTGTGGTTGCAAATTGATGCCAAAGATTTGTTTCCTAAACTTGCAGTTATTGGGAAGGGTTCTTATGGAGAAGTGTATGAGGGTTTATATCTTGGAGTGAAGTTTGATGTTAAGGGAAGTCCCCATATTTTTACTGAGTTTGACTCTCTCATAAGTGGAAATTACCGTGCAAAGCTGAGAACCCACTGCATTCATTCAATTGATATAGGTGTGTGTTGTGAAAAAAATATTTCTATCTTCTTAAGTAGAATTAGGAACAGCTCCGACTTGGATGTCTGGAAGAAATGAATTCCCAGGAGGAAGACCACCACTACATTACAGTTGACACAATACTTCCAAATCTCAAGGTATTGGAGTACATTCACAGCAAGTAATCTGCACATGGTTCAAGGCATGTCTTCTCTTCATTGAAGTGCCAAAATTTAGCTTACAAAAAAGTGCAGGCGAGTTAAAATTTGTGTGATTTTAGAGAGTCCAGTTTAAGGCTTTACATTTTCCGGTCCCCTAAAGTCACCAGGGGAACTTGTTACTGGAGGGCGCCGGAAGTCTTCCAATATCCCCAAGAAGGTTTTAAAATAGACGGGGAGATCCTAAAGCAATATACTCATAAAGCAGATGTATACAGCTTTGCCATTATTTGTTATGAGATTCTAACGGGAATGCAGCCCTTTGAGGGAGTGGATACCAGGAATGTCTACGGACTGATAATACAAAACAAAAGGGCGAGATTACAATACAACCTAAGGTTAAATAAATACAATAAACTGAAATCATGGGAAGTGGCTTACCTACAGATTCTGCGGAAATTGTGTCGCAGGAAATTTTCAGGAAACCCCAAGTTCTGTACTGTTGCTGCTTCAATCTATTCATAGTAAAGGGGCTAAAAGCATTAGCGGCGGGAGAAGCAGTAAAATATGGAGTTGAAACCATTAATGGTGAGAGAAATGCGAGTTACCTCAAGTTTCTGCACAAATCGCTGATAAAAAAGGTCACGAAAGTAGGGTAGATATTAACAGAACAGATATTTTGGAAGGAGAGTTAAACGATCAACGGTTGTGGATGGATGGAGAACCTTGCCAAGCGCCTCCGTGCTTTCCAACCGTCAACCGTAAAAATGAGCTTCAAAAGCTCAGAACAGATATTTTGGAAGGAGAGTTAAACGATCAACAGTTGTGGATGGACGGAGAACCTTGCCAAGCGCCTCCGTGCTTTCCAACAGTCGACCGTAAAAATGAGCTTCGAAAGCTCAATGACGGACACCGCCAGTGTAAATAATATTTTATTTGCTCAATAATTACTTTTATTTACTTAAAATATTTGTTATTTTATAGTTTTATTTGTTATTTTATAGTTTTATTTATTAAATATATTTGTTATGTTTGAGTATTTTTTAAATATAGAGAATAATTTTGATTTTTTTTTCAGCAATAATATTTTAGAATGAATGGTTGTTTGTCTACTTTATAAAATTTAATTTTTTTTATTATGTGTAAAAATATAAAAAAAAATTATAAAAAATAAAACAGAGAAATTTATGTAGTTATATAACATAGTTTTAGTTCATATGTTACATATAATGTTAGATTTATGTCTGAAACAAGTCTCACACCTGCAAACCACGGTTGAGTGATGGGAAAAAAAGTTTTAGTTGCCGGGTATACCAACGACCATTTAATGGTAAAGCCTCCAAAATATTGGGTGAAAGCCTCCAAAATCTCACCATCCAACTAGATGGGAACAATCTATTTTCATTTGCAATGTTTTTTTCACTTTATTTTTTTCATTTGCATTGCTTTATGTTTTAAATCTATATGCAAATATTTCAAAATTAGATATTACTTATTTCTTTTTAGGAAAACATCTAGATTTAGACTAATTGTTTAATCCAAGGACATATAACTAGAATTTGCAGCACATAGCATCCATGATCCATACACAAATGCGTACTCTCTAACATAATAACATACATATAGTTTTTTTATGGGTGTAATCTTTGAACCTGCTTTAGATGCAAGTGCTAGTTTTTATCAATTTTGTCTGTTTATTTATCACAAATCTAATTATTTTTATAAGAAGATATTTTGAACTAAAAACTTACATAAAACTACATGCATTATTAAAAATTAAACAACAAACTTAAATAAATAATATTAAATCACTTTGTAAGTTATGGATAAATATGAGGATTGAAATTCTACTTAAAGAAAAATGTATTTTATGACCACTATAATAAAATAATTAATTTTTACATATTTGGTTTCCTTTACAACTTTTTTAATTAAGAGATTCAGAATTTTATAAATATTTAAAAACTTGAAAAATTAATAATTAAAATTTAATATCAAAATTTCGTAAATATTTAAAATTAGTATGAAATTTTAAAATAATGAGTCAACTAATTTTAGAAAAAAAAATTAAAATTCAAACAATAAATAGTTTAATACATACATATATATGACAATTTATTTTTATTTAATTAGTGGATAAGCTACATACAGTGTGAGATTTGAGCTTGAAACAAGTCTCACATTGCAAATTGAACCAAGTGTCATTTAATGGTAAAAGCCTCCAAAATTTCACTTACCACATAAAATCCACATAAATTTTGATTTTCCAGCTGGATGGAAACATTCTATTTTTATTTTGAATGTTTTTTTAGTCCATGACAACTTTTTTTTTTCCCTTTTCATTGTCTTATGTTTTAAATCTATTGAAAATATTTCAAAATCAAATAATACTTAATTTCTTTAAGAAGAAAATCTAGATTTGTCTAAATTTATCTCATTACATTATTTAACACTTATTATTAATTGTTTAATCCAATCATATACAACTAAAAATTTTAACACATGACATCCATACCCATCTCTAATTTTCTATAGGCATAATCTATTAATGTTTTCATATACAACTAACGAAAACCGTGAAAACATGGGCAGCTTGTACTCGGCCGGCAGAGATCCTCTGTTCTATTCCCACCACTCCAATGTAGATCGCATGCATGTGGTACATCTGGAACGACAAATTGGGCTTCAGCAACTACCAAGACACAGACCTTCTGGACACAGAGTTCCTCTTCTACGATGAGAAGAAGCAGCTTGTAAAGGTTAAAGCCGGCGACTGTTATGATATAAAGAAGCTTAGGTATCAATACCAGGATTTAAAGCTCCCCATGTTGGAGCAGGGGCGCTCATTGAAGAAGGCCGGAAAGCTCGTGCCTAAGCCTAAAACATCCGACTTTAAAAAGCTTACCGATGAGCAGCCCAAGAAGCTAACGGCTCCCGGGACTGTTCTGGTTGCGAGGCCGAACAAGAATCTTAGGAAGCAGCAGGAGGAGGTTCTTAGCATTGAGGGAGTGGAGACGGACAGATTCGGGTTTTCAGGGTTCGATATATTTATAAATAGTCCCGAGGCCAAAACCAGCACTCGCTTTAACAGCCCTCATTATGTGGGCTCGTTTACGACGATTGGGCATGCCTCCGTGAAGGGAGAATCTATGAAATCAATGACTTCTAAAGAGAAAGTGAAGATTGGGATCTCTGAGACGTTGGAAGATTTGGGCGTAGCTGAAGACGATGAAATACTCGTTACGCTCGTCCCAAAGGCGGGTAAAGATTCGCCTAAGACTCCCATTACATTTACTTCCATAAAGATTGAGTATCTTACCAGGTAAGATCACCTGGTCAGAACAATATGATCACTTCCTTTACCTCTCCCCACAATTCCAGTAATGATTTTATGTTCTATTAATGGATATGACATTAATGTGCTTATTTTCAATGCATTTCAGTTAGAGAAGATTAGAATTAGTAGAGATATTTAAATATGTTTATTTAAAAAATGTTAATAGTTTAATATTGATTTTATTTAATTATAAGTTATTTGATTTAATATTAAATTTTTAGTTCGAATAAGTTTAAGGGGGAATTCATTTTTAACATGAATGTATTGTATTAATATGAATGGTCAGAATTTGTATTTGATTTTAATACTAATTTTTTAATTCAAGTTAAGTGAGGTTACAAATGGGGATCTCATCCCTAATATGAATGTATTGCATCAATATGAATAGTCAAAACTTGTAAGCTTAGTAGTTAAACAAGGGCACAAAGGCCACGAACAAACTAGCCTAGCAAGAGTTTGGAGCATGAAGTCACCAATATAAATACTAATAGCTTTAGTAGCCTAGTAGGGGCACAAAGCCCATGAGAAAATAGTGCAAGTCAAGATTCAAGGGCCTTAATTGGTTATTAAATCAAACAGCGAAACAAAACTTCAAATAGAAAAACACTAGTTAAACTTTTATTACATGCAAATGAACTGTTACAACAAGAGTATCTTGACATGCATTTTTAACCTCATACATGCCTTGGCTTCAAATCCTCACAACTTATATGCCCTCAATTAGATGGTTTTCTCTCACCCTCATTTTGGAACCCTAAACTATTCTATCCCTCAAAATAATTCTCACTGAGGTAGGAGAAGTCTTCCTGAATAAGTCATTCAACCAACTCATCTACAAGAATGTTGTCCCTATAGAATAAGTGAAATCCTAAATTAAAGCCAAGCATGCAAAAGCTATTGGCCACTCTAGGTCTCAGAGTGATGAGACATATGTTGAGTCCTTATTGGCCATAGAGATATGCTTGCAAATTGTTATAACCATCTCTAACACCTTTTGTCACATTACACACAATTGTAGAAACCTGAGTGGCTTTGCCATACATCATGTGGTGAAATCATGGCCATCGAGATGATGTAGGAAAGTGTAAGTCATTGTGACATTTCCTTATGCCTAGAGAAGCTCTTCCTTAGGCCTTCTATTCATATGCAAAGAGAGCTATGAAAGTTTGAGGGGACATTGGATGTGGGATTTCAAAGGGTAAGTGAGAAATATTCACATGACTGAAAGTTTCACAATTGAAAACTCTATGAGAAATGGGCATCATTGAGATGTAAGAATCTAGAGGTCATTTGGATGTATTTGGTTCACTTGAGAAGTTTCACATCAGCTTGGATGCTTTTAGTCATGCTGGGAAGTTGAGGCCATGTGGACACGTCCACATGGTGATACAAGTTCCACTAAGAAGGTTTTGTGGAGAAATGAAGGGCATCAAGAATTTGTAAGAACACAAGAGGTATTAAAATATATCTGGTAGTGCATGGAAGTTTCACAAGTCTAATAGGGGTCAAAAGTTCCACAAGTGACGAAGTAAGAATGTATTAGTGATTGATGGATGAATGAAGTACAAAAGGACTTAGCAAGGATCCAATAAAGGTAAAGTTTCACTTTTGGAGAATTTGCAAGAATTTGGATGACAAAAGGAAATGTGGGGATTCAAGGAGCTATGGAGCTATGATTCCACTTGATACTAAAATAGTCTCTTTATATCTTAAATATCAATAATCAATAGGAATGGTATTTTTTAGTCCAATATTAGCAATTATACAATTACATTAACAATCAATTGAAATCCAGTGCCATAGAAAATTTAATAAAGCATTTATTATACAATGACCACCTCTCCCAAAAGGAGGAAAAATTTAATTAAACTAGTAGCTTTCATATTTA